>VNJS01000516.1:0-17408 GCA_008042575.1 Drosophila watanabei
TCTGTTGATAAGAGACTTTCACCTTTAACCCGGAACCTTTGTTTTACGTCACGCTGCTTTGACAGTGCTCTTGACTACAAGCTTATATTTTTTAAATTTATTAATTCTAAAACTAACTAATAAACAATTTTAAATTTTTTGTATTTTCTATTTTCCTGTTGGAAAACCACGAAGTAATGGACAATATATGTAATCAGATTTGCATAAAATAAAAACAGAACTTTTCAACTTAAGTTCTGAATACATTTTCCAAAATAGCGTATATAATTTCGCGATTGTTCTTATGACAACTATATAGTTGCCCGTTTTTTTTTTTTCTTGTGTATAAACGACCTCAATTCTTCAACACAAATTGGAAAGCATACATATATATTTATATATATATATAGCACAGAGAGTGGCGTCATCTCCATACATAGTTCTTATCGATCCCCGCCTAAGCTGGATGTCTCTTCGGAAGTCTTTGAATAATTCGGGAATCAGTTCACCAGAGACTTTCACCTACCACGGTCTTCCGATCTCTCCCACAGTGTAAGGATGCTTAACTTCGTTACCTACCTCCTTGGGACGCTGGCTGTCTTCACTTTGTGGCGTGTATCCTTGGCGGAGGATCGTCAGTCCCACTTTGTATGCCTCCTCGACGATCCAGATACCAATCAGTGTGACAGCTTCTGCCTCACTGAACTGCGGCCCCTGCTTAACCAAGTCCTAAAAAGCCAGGACCGTGGCAACGAAACCAACGCGAAACTGGACAGTTTGGAGCGTCAGCAGGATAAGCTTGGAGGCGGACTTCAAGAGGTAAAGACCGAGCTGGAAGGACAACTTAAGGAGGTGCCGGTCAAACTCCAAGGAGTGGAAACTAAGCTGAAAGGGCAACTTCAGGAGTTGCAGTCCAAGCTGCAAGGACTGGAAGCTAAGCTGGAAGGGCAACAGGCAGTGCTGACCAAGATGATGGCGGAGTCTCAAGATAAACTGCTTGAGATACTGGCTAGGCTTCAAAACCAGCCTCAGGCGAGTGTAAACCAAACGAAAAACGAAAATCAACTGCTGGCAGTGTCGACTACGATGGAAGCTAATGATACTATACCATCGGGATTCGAGAAAATCGGCAGCAGATACTTCAAAATAGTATATGAAAGGGTAGATTGGGATACTGCTGAGAGAAAGTGTCGTGAGATGGGAAGCTACTTCGCCTCCTTTCGAAATGAAGAAGAATTCAACGCCGTTACAAAGAAAATTAAACGTGGCTGGTGGAGATATTGGCTGGGCCTCAACGATCGGGACTCTGAGGGCCACTTCGTATCTGTGGCCTCACAAAAGACAGCACAATACCTAAAGTGGCGTAAGGGAGAACCAAACAACTATGACAACAACCAGAACTGCGTAACTTTGTTAGACAGCAATATGTATGACGATAGATGTAATAATCTAAACTATTTTATTTGCCAGGCAGACAATGAAACCTAGGAAAATTCGCATTGATCGTTTTAAATAAAGTTATATTTTAAAATAATAATGCCTTGTCAATATTTTACTCTGAAGGGGGTCTTCCTAAAATTTCAGCAATATTTATTTGATAAGAATTATATGGGTTTTTAAATAGACAAAAATGACTAAAACCTCACTTTACATTCTAGTAAGCACATTCTACCGTTTAAATAAGTTTACTGCATATAATAATAAAACTCAATCAAGTGGAATAAATACCTTAACATGATATTAAAAATTTCCCAAATGAATTTATTATTATTTAGGTAATTTGAGCCCCTGGCTCTATTTGTTTAATAAATACAAAATCATATTTAAAAGCCTGTTGCTGACGGCTGAAAATAATTCACATTTTATTGACATTTTTCGGCGGTTTAATTGAAATATACAAATGAGATTTAATGCCTTCCAGCTCTAATAATTCAATTATTTCACTCACTTTATTCCCAAAAGGCTGGCATAACGCGCTGCAACATCGACGAGTCCATCGATTCCACCAACTCCAGCTCCACCTGCCACAGTCCCATGGTCTACCAACGTGACGAGGCGCAGCTGCTGCAGCACGGTAAGAAAAATGGAGGAATGCGGAGAAAATCTTGGGTAATAGGAAAGCGTTTACCTCTCGTTACTGGGGGGCTACTGAGGGTCAATAAAAATACCGACATGCACACATGCTTCCTTTGCCAGCCGAGAGGACCCTTATTTTTTTCCTTCCCCTGCTTTCGCACCGCACCGCTCAAAATGTCACAAGTTGATTGTCATTGTCATATTGAATTTGACGAGGCTATTTCGCAGTCTCGTCTCTTTCTCTCTAGTCTCTCGTCTCACGTTTCCTTGTCATTGGCATTTCACTCACATATCGCTCTTGCCACCACCCACATTCACACCCACACCCCTTCAAGGTTGCCAGGCTTCTCTTGTATCAGCCACCCGGACCCCATCTCAGATTTATTTTAGTTTGTGTTTCCTGGGAAAGGAACCCAGTATGCCTTTGGTTTTGCCTGGCTTCGATAGACATCTGTATATAGGACGCTGCGTAGATTTCTATGGAATTTACATAATCACGTTTGGCATTTATTTATTGATGCATATAAAAACATATTCCGAGATCCCTCCCACATCTCGAACTCCATGCCGCCACTCGGCATTCTGTGTGTGAGCTGCTGTGGTTTTTTGCATTGTGGTCAGGGCACGGGACAGTTGAATGATTTTAATATGCCGATTTGGCTGACGTTCTCCATTTTACAATAAAATATTTTATGGCTTTGTGTGTTGCATTTGAAATCAAGGTTTCCATTCTCATTTCTCATAGAGAAAGGGGAAGGCAGGGCAGGGGCAGGGTAGCAGAAATGTCAGGCTCAGTTGATGATGATGTGCCACACACACAATGGCTGGCAAATCGAAAATGTGTATAACACGTTAAGCGAATGAATTGTACTCGATGTCACAATGGCCAAGAAAATATGTAGGTTTCCGATGAGGAGGTAAAATAACTTTGGGTTTGGGTTTGCCTTCAAAAAAGACACACCTTTAAAGGCTCATTAACAAGGGTGAAAAAATAAAGCACATAATCTGCTTTAAACAGATAAATGTGGCAAAGAAAATTAATATTATGATGATTTCTAAACTGAAATTACATATTTATATGTATTTTTGATTATTTTGTTGCTCCGATTACATGAAAAGAGAAGCAAACCACAGTTACTAAACTAGATTTTATTGTTTTTAATTATTTTGATATCTGCTTTCACCTAATTATCCCTTTTTTAACACCCATCAAACTAAACATTTAGCTTAATCTGGCATTTAAAGCTTATAGTGTTTAAGCCCACTCATGCATCTAATTAAACATTTTATTTACAAACAAAACTTTACAAGCGAATTAATTGAAAAATATTCATAACTAGCTAAAACCCCTGTGATTTCATATTAACTGTCATAGGTTAAAGCAACCCAGATTACACACATAACAGGTTGTTATATTATTCATTGGTTTTAATGAGTTTGTGAGAGGCATTTCTAAACTATTTTATTCATACGAGTCATGTGTCAATGGGTATTATCAACACAAATTTGCATTTAAAAGTCATCAACAGCTTCATTGAGCTTTTGCTCACGCAACACGAATACACACACAACGTTCATTGAACAATAATATATCATTCACAGAGTCATTCACACATAAAAGTGACTATTTACAATTACAATCCTCGTGCGACTGCAAAACTTTCCAAGTTCCATGCTGTTTCACACATTTCCATAATTCTAATCTGTTGCTAAAGGTTTTCCCATTTGCAAAAGTCACTCGAATGTGTAATTATTTGTGTGCCAACTGCAATTGCGAATGCAGATTTCTCCAGTTTGTATTCATTTTGTAGAGCTAATTGCAGTTGAGCTGCAAAATTCAACTTAACTTTCCGGCTGGGGTATTAATTAATTTGGCATTTCGTGCAAGGACTCTAGGCATATATTCTTAGAAGCATGTGGCCGCAAATTGAATGACTCTGCTTTCAGGAGATCCCGGCAACCTGGAGGCCAACAATCCGAATCCGGGCGGCGGTGGAGGCGGTTCCGGAGCAGCAAACGGTCCAATGAGTCCCAGCATCTCGTTCTGGTTCCGTTTGAACCGCATCATTCTGCGCCTCTGCTCCACGCACCAGTTCAAGAATCTCCAGGTAAGCTACTTATGCTGCAAGCTTAGCATGAAATCCTTTGCCAAACAATTTTTAACTGGCCCAGGATCCTGCTCCTGCTCCTGCTCGTGCTCCGGCATCTGCTCCTGCCAAAGTTCTTTTGAAACTTTTTCGCCAGCCTTGCTACTTAGTTTGCTCAACTTTTTTTTCCTGGCACTTTGCTAAAACTTGTATTTTACACTAAGCTGTTTTTAGATAAGATAAAAAAATAATTTGTTAATGTTTTGCTATTTAATTAGAGAAGTGATTTTATAAGTTTTTTGACGTTTTTTTAATTTAGTTGCTAGTAATCGTTTAATACATTTTTTTTTTGCAACTTTACCATTTCATTTTAAATTACATAAATTATAAGTTCAATTTATAAAATTTTTCAAATTTATATATTTATTTTAAAAATACACCACTTAATCTCAGAATCTTCTTTCTCAAAGTGTACTAATTTCCTGATTTCATTCAGGTGGAAATGCTGTATCAGCGCTACTTTCTGCGTATGAACCAGAGCAACACCACGCACATCCTGGCCCTGCTCCTGGCTCTGGTTTTGGCCCTGTCCTGCACGCACTTGGTTTTCACCACGCTGCAGCTGCGGCGCAGCAGCTCCTTGCTCCTGGAAATTGGCCAAATCGGTCTGGACGCAAATGCGACGAGCGGTGGCAACTTGACGACAACCACAATAAAGCCTCCGGCATCAGCCGCTCCACAAATTGCCTCTGGCAGCAGCAGCAGTAGCAGCAGCAGCCCCTCCGTTCCAAATTTCGATACCGGGCTTGCAAGAGGCACAGATTTGAAATCCGCTGTTAACCGCGAACTGGCCGACTTCGACGAGGACTATAATGGGCTTGGATGGCGCCAGTGGCGGCGGCAGAAGCGCAAACATTATCGACGGCTCCACAAGCATCGCTACAAGCACAAGGCCCATCAGCAGCATCGCACCAGGTGAGCAGTGTTGCCAATTACTTATTACCAAATGTATTAAAGTGGCCAAAATATCAAATGTGAGGGCATTACAGACAGCTGAAGCCAGCGAAAATTAATTTAAAAAACATGAGTCATATTTTCAGCAAAGTAGCTCATAATATTTAATGAAAAACAAAATTCTGGAGCAAAAAAATCAGGAAAGGAACCTTATTATTTACCTTAATCACTTTTTTAAACCTTATATTTCAGCCAACTTATCAGCACTAAAGGTGGGTGGTAAGAACTTGTAGGTGAGATGTACTTTTTGACAGCTCACCCCCCAACCCGACAATGTGTTTCCCAAAAGTCGATTCATATTTTGCACCGCTCGCATTTGAGGTTTTCACTTTGCGCGCGGTTCTGAAATTCAATCAAACAACTTTAGGCTGGCCAAGAAGAGCTGAGCCCATAAAAGTATGTCCAAAGTAGGCTCAAATTGAATTTAAGGCAAAGTGGAGGAGAGGCTGGAACAACTTAAGCTTCGAGAAAAGTAATTTTAGCCTCGGCAAAGGCAGCAATTGATCGAAGGGAATCCATGACATGGCTTTAATCAACAAAGGGAAAATTTAATTTAAAGCAACACCAAGGAAAATCTTAGGGAAATATAAATTTGTGATGGAAAATGTCAAACAAAAATTTAAATGGTTTACTTATTCATTCCCTTCACCATTGTCTAAATAATTAGAAGCTGAATTCAATGAAAAAGCCAAGAGCCTGATTTATTTATAAAATGAGCACAAGGTAAGGCGGATTTCCAAGGGTCAGTTATAAATAGAAGAGACAGGAAATCTTGCGCTTCATTAAGAAGTAATTTGAGTCTCGATTATAACAAAATTAAACTGAAATACACAGGTAAATGAAAGAGCGAGGATGCAAACAACCTTTAATATCAACTTACAATATTAATTAGTCGCCTTTTGAGTGGATCTCAGTTTGTTTTTTAAAAAGCCAACATCTTGACATCTTCCTTATAGTTATTTGTATATACTTCTACCTATATTATTTATTTGTTTTCCCAGAAATATTTGTCAACAAATTAAGCCGATTGAGGAGTATCTCCTACACACACGCAAGACAATACTTTCATCAATAACGTAGGCTCGTCTTCGATAACTGACTCCGCAAATTCATTCTCTCTGCCACTTCCATTTACATTTAGATTTATTTTCACACAAATATTTATTTTTGCCATAAATGGCAACAAGACGGATAGTTGGCCAAACACAAAGCAGACGCTTCCATCAATTGAGATACGAGTGAAATGAATTTTCCGACTTTATTGCAGATATAGGATACGGGAGAGGCGGAGTCTGGACGGGATCGAGCTGGTCAGTGGAGGAGGAGCCCGGCTGATTGTTGACACTGGCCCCGATAATGTTTACACAGCTCCGGCTATAGAGCGGAATGATGATGATGATGATGATGATGATGACAGGCGGAGTGCTGGCAGTAAACGCATTACGTATACGCCGCGTGTCCGCGACAACAATCAAATTTCGCTTGCGGAACGTGATGAAGTGTTAAACACATCGTCAAACGCAGCACCGCCTGCCAATATTTCGGACACTTCGCTGGACTACGGCCACGCCCTGGTCCTGCTCCTGATGCAGGTGGATGAGTCGGTGCTGGTCTTCCTCATTGTCATGCTAATCTGCGGGATTGTCTACTCCTGTGAGTTGAGCTCTCTCTCTCTCTGTCGTCGTTGCCCGGTTGACCTCTGACCGCTGACTTTGGCTCCTAATCTGTCTGTGTTTGCTTACAGTCCTCCTGTGTATCCTCTCCAAGCCGGCCATGAACGAGATCTTCCTTGTGCTCGTCTCGTATGTCATCCTGGGCACCTTCCTTGCCATCGAAGTCGCCGTCAGCTATGCCATGCAGCCAAGGTTGGTTTACTGGTTATTTATTAAGGCTACACAGGAAGAATTTTAATTAATGATTACTAAATAATAATTTCTGATAATGAATATATATGAAAAAAGAAATTGAATTGGTTAAAAAAAGAAAGTATTGATTAAATGAAAACCTTGAAAATGTTACTACCTAAGTATGTAGAACTCTCAATTTCTCTGAGTGTCCCACAGCTGTTGCCTGGCTTGGCGAAATTAATCATTCACGGCTCGCTAATTGCGAGAACTTGGCCGGCAACAATCAGCTGAAATCCTGCTAAGCAAACAACCACATCTGTGCTCTCCTTCGGTGCTAATCGCTCTTCTCATGTCCAAATTTCTCCTCTCCGGCAGCAAATCCTTCAATGGCAGCGCCTGCTGCATCGTCCTCATCTACATGACATATACGATGCTGCCCCTGCGGCTCCGGGAGGCTCTGATCGGTGGCATCCTTCTGAGCGTCGTCCATCTGTACACCTGCCTGAGGTTCACCACGGCAGCCGCCGCCAGGGAAGATGAGCCGACGAAGGCAATCAAATGGGAGGAGGTGAGTTTCAGACAAACGAGACACGTGTGGTCTGAGCCTTGGTTAAGTCTGTGGGTATTGTCTTTGTGCTGAAAGTGATTTTTGGGCGAGGTATTTATGAATTTAAATATATTTAATGAGCTTTAAAAATATATATCACAATGAAATACTTAAAAATTAAGTGGAGAAAGAGAAAAGATCCGTTTTAAAAGACCAATTAATATGATTTGTAAAGTATTTTCTACATTTATCTTGTAATTTTAATAACATAAACTTTTTAGTCATTTTACTCCTTTAATTTGCTAAGTATGCCTAGTTTTATGTTCTCAAATTTCATGGGCAAATATAGCTAAAGTTTCCGATGTCAATTGACATCCTTCTGATGTTGTTTACATTTCAAATGAAGCATAGAGCCATTTATCAACAGGTTTGGCACTTCCACTGAGCCGCAAATGCAAATTGATTTAGCGAACAATAAAACTGAGACCCAATGCGCAATAAGACGGCCGAGAGCTTTAATTGCCTCCCTCGGAGGGGAAATGGGAAAATCAGTAGCGGAAAACAACAGCAGCAGCAGCTGAGAGTGGCACGTGTCCAGGGCCTTCGAGTAGACATAAATGGAATGAAATTAAATTGCCGCTAAATTGAATGAAATCGAGAATGTGAAGGGCGCTCCTTCCTTCCTTTCTTCCAGCTCCTCCTTAAGTGTTGTTTTTCCTTGTATTTATGGCCTGTAATGTCATTAATGCCCACCAATCTCCCCCCGCAGCTGCTCTGCACTCTGGTGGCCCTCCTCCTGGCCAATCTTACCGGCGTCTACACACACTGGCCCAAGGAGAAGGCCCAGCGCAAGGCGTTCATTGAGACGAGGCAGTGCATCGAGGCCAGGCTGCGGACACAGCGCGAGAACCAGCAACAGGTAAGTGCTTTTAGGAGGAGTATTTCCTTTCAAATTAGGAGGTAACATAATTGAAGATGCTACGAAAAACTAGGTTTACTTACTTAGTTGAAAATGTATTAATTCTGATCAATGGGAGTAAGTAATATAATTAATTAAAAAGAAAGGTAGCTAATTTTACTAACCTTGACTTTGAAAATATCAAAAAAGAAAGAAACCATAAGTCAGGGCTTGAATTTGTGGCTCTAAGAAACACCCAATCTCTCGCTAAAACCACTAACCAAAGCTAAAATTATGCCTTAACAGGGGAACCCCCTTCAGAGGCACAGACAAAGCAATTTCAGCAGGTGTCATGTGTGTGAGCAAACAACATGAAAAGGCCAAGTCAAACAGAGAATGAAACTCGCACAAATTGTTTGCATCAAACGGAATGTTGATTGAGGACCAGCGGGGAACTGATTCATCTCCCACGCTCTTTTCGGTGGCCTTTCATCTGGGACACAACAAACAAAGGACACTTCAAGCAGAGAGTGTCGGCCCACGCGGTTCCATAATTTGGCGACACCTTTTGATGGTTACTGCTTCAGCTTAAAGTAACACAGAAAAATATAAAGAATAAATTTCAGAGAAAACTGCAATGCAAATTCAAGTAATGTGATCATAAAAAGGACACTTACAGTAGCTTCCCACTTTCTTAAAAAAAAAATTTTAACTCTCACTTGTAAAAAAAAAAAATGGTAAACTTATTATATGCACACTGAACCCAAAGCCAGATTTAAATTTAAATTGTATTATTTTTTGGGGGGGTTGGCAACACTTTGTTCCACATGTAGCTTTCGGTAATGGATATGGGGTATTAACCGGTGATCCATTTGTTGCAGGAACGCTTGCTGCTGTCGGTGCTGCCGCGTCATGTGGCCATGGAGATGAAGGACGATATTGCGGGCCAGCCACGTGACACACAGTTCCACAAGATATACATCCAGCGGCACGAGAATGTCAGGTGAGTCCTGTGTCCTGCAGGACCTGCGGCTGTTGCGTGCGAGTTGTTGTGTGTGCGAATTTATTTGCATGCAGAGTCAATAAATTGTTCGGCTGAGAGTCTCTGAATGTCTGAGCGTGTAACGCGAGCAATGAATTTGTATGCAAAGCCAAAAAGGAGCTAAAGCAACTGCACACACAGATACAAAGGCGCACAGGTACACACGCACACAGCTACACACGCACACACTCACACCAGAGCACACACAGAGCACTCAAGCAAGCATAATAAAGCATACTTTGGGGCGCACCTGTTTGAGCCAGAAATGTCGTCTGTCTGCCGCTATTCCCTCGCTTCCTTTTCCAGGGGAGTTGCTTAGATTTCTCTGCCAAGTTGCCAGGACATAAAATATGGAAAATAGTTGGGATACTGCGACAGGACTGTGTTGGAAAATATGATTTCTCTTTGAAATTCAAATAGGAATAAACTTTTCGTGTCACAATTTAAACGAACTGAGTTTTTAAATAAGTTGCTTGGCACGTTTCAAGTCAAATTTTACTTAATTTTAAGTAAGAGATTTATTTTAAATACCTTCCTTGAGTTCAGTATATCCTTCTCCAAGATATTCCAGGGTATTAACTCTCAAGACGCCCTGCCAGTGCTGCTTTGCTTTATATGTTTACCCTACCAAAAGTTTACCTCAGCCATTTTGTATTAAATTACGCGCTGAGCCGACTAAGCCCTTCTCAGTTACGAGTCGTAAAATCAGCAAGAAAGCAGCGCGAGCGCCAGAAATGTGAAACAAGTGGCAGTGCTAACGTGGCTCTGTCAACACATGGCGTTTTAGGCCAAGTGAAGGCGAACGTGAAATGGTTTTAACGTCATTAGATTTACGAGAATAAATAACCGGCACATAATTCAGTCTGAAACAAAAAAGGGGAAAATAATCTTCCGGAAGAAGGAAGCCAACAGTCAGGGAATTTAAATTTTAAACTTCATTTAAACAGCTGCTTCGAGATGGTAAAATTCACACATAATAACAAAAATACATTACCTTAATCCTAGCAACGAAATATGTTTAAAATTTGACTGTTCTTTATTTCTTAAAGTATGACTTTATGTGATGTTATGTTGCGTTCTTTTATTTTTCTTCTTCATACCCTATGTTTCATCTGTATCTTCTCTTTGTTCTTCATTTTCGCAGCATTCTCTTTGCGGACATTTGCGGCTTCACCAGCCTCTCGGATCAGTGCACCGCCGAGGAACTGGTGCGTCTGCTAAACGAGCTCTTTGCCCGGTGAGTATGGGAATCGGTATTGGTCCTGCCTCCTCAATGGTAGAGTTTTACGGCCAGAGGTTGTGGCCATAATTAATGGCAAACAGTTCAGACACTGGGCAAAAAAAGGACCAACTACTTTGAAATTTTCCTGAAACATAAATTCAGCAATTTTGTATGAATGTGTGCTTTGAAGTAAATATAAATAAAGATCCTTAATCTGTAAATTAATTAAAGAATATAATATGTTTGCAGTTTTATGATTAAACAATTGTCTTAAGCTTATCCATAATTCTTTAAAAATTTATGCAGATTCCTTAAACACATTCAGATATTATTTATCATGAAATATCTAAAATAAATTCTTAATAATAGCAAACTTCTCTCAGTGTATTATCTATCTGTCTGGGTTGTTGTCTTATTCATGAAATGGAAACCCAGACAGAGCCTGTGGCTCTGTTAATTGCTCCAAGTAAGCGAAAGAAAACTGACCTCGGGGCAAACAAATAAAGCTGCTGAGCTTTCTATGGCCCGACTTAGGCAGTTGTAACAAGTTGCTTTTATAGTTGAACGAGAGCTGAATTTTGGACATAAGAATAAGGCTTTAATAGTGGATTAATGATTCTCGACGTTGCTTGAATTTATTGGTTTTTTATTCCGCCTCCAAAAAATATAATTATAATTGTAATGAATCTTTTGTTTTATATTAAGGTAAATAATAGGCTGTAAGGCAACGCCATATTTTAATTAAGGTTCAACCCTTGTCACCCTTAACCTTTTGGTTACATTTGAAGTCCTTCAGAGTTAATTTCTTTAAAGGGTCCCTGAAATGTGAGCTGTCTGCTATTTGCGGTCCCAACTTCTCCGCCTTTGATTGTGATTTTCTTGGCGATTTTCTTGTCGATTTCTCAACTCCTTCATTTCCGCTTTTCACTTTTCACTTTCCACTTTTCCCATTGCAGCTTTGATCGATTGGCTGCGGAGCATCATTGTCTGCGCATTAAGCTGCTGGGCGATTGTTATTACTGCGTCTCCGGACTCCCGGAACCCCGTCCGGATCATGCCCATTGTGCCGTCGAAATGGGACTCGATATGATTGACGCCATTGCGTGAGTATCCGTATCCAGAACACAGGAACATGAAAGGATATTGCTGTTTTGCGGCTTTGTTGTGGTTACACTGGGGGGAAATATATAATTGTTTTTTGTTTTCTTTGAGAAATATTTCGTTAATTTCAATTAATTCTTTATTGATATGTTTTTAACTACAAAATTAGAGAAGGGTTTATTAATGTATAAAATATTTATGAAATATCTGAACAGTAAGGTATTCAAACCTATTTCTCCCACTGCATTTGTACTATAATACGTTCCTTTTTCTCCTTTTTCCTGGGACTTTTCCAGGCTGGTCCGCGAGGTGATGGCGGTGAATGTGAACATGCGAGTGGGCATCCACACGGGGCGGGTGCACTGCGGTGTCCTGGGCCTGGTCAAGTGGCAGTTCGATGTTTGGTCCAACGATGTCACGCTGGCGAATCACATGGAGAGCGGCGGGATACCCGGGTAAGTCTGCTCACATCTTATCTATAATCTGCAATCTTCCATCTTCCATCTGTAATATCCTTGCTGAAATTAATTGATCTTGGGGTCTTTAGCTGTCATCGACTGACACTTCAAAAGTGTCCTCTCTGTGTTCCGGATCTTCCTCCCGGGGAAATCCGCAGAAATTCAATTCACTTTGCTGCCATTCCCTGACCGAATTCAATTTCACTCTGCGGGAAATCCAATTCAAGCCATTGAAAATCCCGTTTCGGTCAGTTTGAGCCACTTCTGGGCGACAGCTGTGAATAATGGCTATGAAAGGCAGTCGTTCGTAATATCTGCTTCTTCCACACCGAAAAACTCTGGCCGGGCGGGCGGGCCAAAAAACAGTTGACAAGTTTGCGCGGCGCACAATTAAAGCCAAAAGTTCTATTGTCGAGCACCACCTCCCATAAAGGCACTTGAGAGTCCAAAAGTGTCGCCGCTCTGTGGATGTCCCTCGAGTTGTGCCCCTCCTTTGTTGCCTTAATCGTTGTAATTGCCACAAAATACACACACACACAAAGAGCATTTTGCATGCGTCTTGTGGCCAGCTGAAGGCGTCAAGTTATTGGTAACTTGCGAGCACTTGCCAACCTCTTCGGAAGCCCCCTCAAATAGCCCGACGCCCAATCGATTATGTCCCACAACAACTTGCAACGCACCCGACTTGAGGCATGCCACGCCCACACACCCGAACACCCGCAACACCCACCCACTGATAAGTGCCCTCGGAACAATATTTTGTTGCTGTTGATTCAGCTGCACTCACTTCAACACTCGAGCAATTTGTTTCTGTTCATACATATACCCTGACACCAAAAGCTCAGGCTTGCTCGGCTATATATGGCTGATATTGGGGTTTGTCTTTTTTTTAAATATAATTTAATATATCCTCACAATGCCATTTTGTAAAATATTAATTCAGATGATTGGGTTAAAAATAATTTACTCTACGCTTTATGTAAGGTTTATCATGGAGAAAGTTCTTTATATAAAATTTTGTTATAAGTAGAAACTTGCAGGGTAGAGGAGGACTTCATTTAATATTTATATTCTTAACAAGCTTTGATCTAAACATATTTCTTAGCCGAGTTTTTTCTAGTTAATAATTAGGAAAGTTTCTTTTGAAGTTCTTATATATAGAAGCCATGATTTATGTATAGAAATACTTTCACTTGGCTCGAAAATATAGGTATAGTATAAAATATATATAGCAGGCTCTTTGACATTAGCATATTGCTTTGTTAACATCTCCGATTTTAATATTTTCTTGAGACTTATCTGTGAACTCGGATATTTTATTAACAAATACAAAAAGTATCCCTTTAAACTTCTATAAAACCGACATGGGCATTGTACCGAGCCAGCCATTTCTGAGTCGCGAAGAGCTGTTTCGCTACCGTCTGTCCAGTGGCCTGTCCACGAAGCAGCTGGAAAGTCTTTACAGGCGTTTTTGTGACCTCGATCGCTTCGAGGAGGGTTTCCTCACACCCACCGATCTGCTGCGCATCCCTCAGCTGGCCCTGAATCCCATGTACCGCCAGATTGTGGACCTCTTCTTTCCTAGCAGCGAGCATGATGCTCGCCTGGGTTTCGACAAGTTCGTGGAGATCTTTTCCCTTATCCTGAAGCCGGAGTCAGGACCCTTTGGTCGCTCTAAGCCCGCTCGCCCGGAGAAACTGAGACTACTCACCCAGATGTTTGACTGCAGTCAGAATGGCTTCATTAAGCGCATGGACTTCCAAAGGATCATACGCTATCTGCTGGAAGAAAGCGGAGAGGAGCTAGAAGACGAGGTGGCGGTGGAGCTAATGATGCTGGAGCATCAGGCCTTTGGCAACAACGTACTCGATAGGATATCCTACGAGGAGTTTGAGGAGCGACTCCTGGCTGCCGATATAGATCTCACGAGCGACAAGTGGTCAGGAAAAGATGAATACGAGGGTGAATATAAAGGCGAGGTTAAATGCAATCCATTGGTGTCACAGGAGAGTATACTAAGAAGGCTTACAAACTGGATTTCCCATTATTTTTTGTCGATTCGGGATATTTTTTATCAGTAGAATGAATAAATGAGAAAGGAATCTTGAGTCAGTCATTTTGTTTTACAAAATCAACTTTACCTCAAAATAGTGTACTTTCCCTGGTCGGAATTATCTTTCATGACCATGTTCTTGGCCCGCCTTCGGTGTTTTTTTTCCCTTTTCTTTTTTTGAATATTCACGCTGCGACTTTGGGTGGAAGTTTAAGTAACTGTTGAGTTTATTTGGGTCAGCTGGGCGACGTCAGCTCGTTTGTTAGCCCTGTCCCGGGTGAAATTAAAAGCAAATAGCTGCAGTGTTGGCCCTGGCTATATATATGCAGCAACAGCTACTACTCCTGGTATGCCTTGGCTGGATGCCTGATAAGCTGCAATTTCTGAGCCGAGAGTTCAGCGAGCGTGGCATGTAAAAAGTTCGTTAGCAGCTGCGGGAGGGAGGAAGTTGCCTGCCCCGGGGAATGTGGACTGCAGCAATCCATAACAAAGCGTCGTGTAATTATCAATAGAATCAACAACAGGCCATCGTTGCCAAAGGATTCCAAAGAAGCCAGGCGCATCTGCAGGCAAGAACAGCATTAAAAACAATTTAGTAAAAAAAAGAGGGAAATGGCGGAAAATAGAGGAAAACGGGGCGTGGAAAATGTGCTCGTGGCTGCTGCGGCAGCAGCTTGTGTGGCTTCTAATGTGAGTGTTTCCTGCGGTTAACTGCATTTTCCAACCAGCCACATGTCCTGAAAGAACTAACCTTAAGCTGGCAAAGATAATCATTAGGATGTGTCCTTTATGTATTTTTTTTCTAGACGCGTTCACATCACCAAGGAGACACTAAAGTGTCTGGATGGCGACTATGAAGTGGAGCAGGGCAAGGGCAACGAGCGCAATTCGTATCTCAAGGATCATCAGATAGAAACCTATCTCATAGTGCCGGGAGATATCTACAGGCCGGTAATTTAACTTGTCTATTTTCTTTCTCTTTTCTTTTATATATTTTAATTCTAACTTTTTTGCAGCACAAAAAGTCCCGGAATCGCCTGCAGGTGAATGGAAATATATCCAAAGAGCTGCGCATGATGGGTCATGGAACAGCCCAGAAGCACACTTCAAAGTGAGGGTTTTAATATTTATTATTAAAGAGTTATTTAAGACTTTTTTTCTTTATTTATTATATTTATTTAATTTGTATCTTATTTAAATTTAGATTTGGCTTTGGCGACAGCTCGGAGAGTGCCAAGGATCCCGAGGACGAGGTGAACGAGTATCTAATGCGTGCCATAGATGCCCGCAGCATAGATCACTTAAGGGCTGAACATTGTCAGTCCTTGCTGCTGTGCTTCAAGGATAACGTGCTGGAAAGAAAGGTAATATAGTTTAAGGAATTTAATCTTAAAAGGCAGATACAACTATACTTCACAACAAAACTAAGCTAAACTAAGCATTCAGGATACAAGATACAGAAGCATGTGAAAGTTTACACAAATAACTTTGGCCTATGCTTCCTGATGCTTAACTTTAAAAGAACAACCGTTGCACTTGTATTACTTTCAAGCTATTGTTTCCTTGGCAAAGGGCACATGTTTATTTATTTACAAAATGTAGGGGAATATTATAGCTAAGCCATTCTTTCAACGCTTTTGTTTTGCAGTACGCCAGCGAGCCGGATCGCATGTTGTGTGTTTACTTCTACTGCAGTCTGTTGGTGCTGCTCGGAACGAGTGCCATGCGCCTGGTGGTGTTCCAGAGGTGAGTTCGGGATTGGGGAATCTGGGAATGGGCAATGGGAATCCGTTTGGATGAGCTGAAAGCCACCGTGGCACTGCAGATGCAGGGCGTCCGAGCGCAATGTGGCGATGTGCAATGTGCTGCCCGCTGGCTCTTGACTCCTTTGCATGCACACGTGTTGCCGAAAAAGTTGCTCTATTTAAATTGGCAACCACTTCTCACTCCTGCCACTCCTGCCACTCTGCCATTGCAGCTCCCTGTTGACTCTGGCCTTGTCCACCGGCGCTGTGCTGCTGCTCGGGCTCCTGGTATTTCTGGTGGCATGTCATAAAATCAACTTTCAGGTGAGCACCCACCCACACAGAAACACACACAAATGCGCACAAAGAGCGAGCAAACGGGGGATTGTTGTTGACATTCTGCATTTTTCATTCGGCGGAATGCCAAAACTTTTTAGCTGCCATCGGACATCAAACGCTTCTCATTGCGCATTCATAGCAATCGCAGGATATCGCAGTTTTTCGCCTTCGCCAGCGTCGCTTTGATTGTTCTCACCACCCTCCTGGCCATGGTGAGTGTACACGAATATATATCTGTATTTTTTATATATATATCTATAATTTGGCGGGGGTAATCGTACTTTACTAATTGGCCGCCTTTATAAAATGCCATAAATATTTGAGTGAAAATTCAAAAGGGACAAGCGAGAGGGCTACAACGTGGCACATTTTAATTTAATTACGAATGCCGCATTATGACAGAGAAACAGGTTAAGATAAAACGGCTTTTTGGCATTTATAAATTTATAAAAGTATTTAAAATAAAGGCAAGGCAACAAGTAGAGCTTCAAAATGATTATTTTACAATAAAACAATATATAAATTTAGCCAAATTTCGATATAAAATAATTATAGATTAATTACATATCTATAACTATTTTATATCGAATTTTAGCTACATTAATATATTGTTTTATTGTAAAATAAACATTTTAAATTTCTCTCTTATACAAAATTTATCAATTCCCAAAGAAACTTTATTCATTCCAATTAATTATTCATTTCCTTTTATGATTTTTTAACAAAATTCAATGGTTTAATTTTAAATTCACTTGAATTGTTTGCAATCCCCTCTGACTTTATTATTCAAAACAAAATATACTTTTAATAACAATGCAAACACTCCCCCCCCCCTTAAAATTCATAGAATTTTTGGCAAATGCAAAAATATTTGCCAAATAAAAGTTTTCCCTCTCTATGTGTCACAATGTCAAAAGTTAGACAAACACGGAATTATGCGTTGACTTTAATGCGACGTACGCGGCGTATGCGCAATATTTTGGGTAATCATTAAGCTTTT
>VNJS01000517.1:0-47679 GCA_008042575.1 Drosophila watanabei
TTTTTTTTTTATTAGTTACGAAACTAGTTTCGAATATTTGCTGAATATTGATGAAGGCGGCTTTATCTTGGAAGATCTGCCATGTCGCGTGTTCAGTTCGAATTTGCATAAACGACCGGCTACCGCCAGACGCATGTATTAAAGGGATTATGGCCAAAGTTTCCAATTAGTGGAAGTTATGCGTGATTGTGAGCTCCCCTATTTTTTTTTTTCTTGATGAACCCATTTTAATGACGCACTTAATGTTTACTTTGAAAGGCGTGTTTTTTTGTTTTGTCCCCTGTGTAATATTGATAATCCAAGTAGCAGCATCATCGTGGGCTTATCATCAGATTATTCGAAAACAAAATGATGAAAGCACCACGTGGGGTTACGAGTTCGTATTTGTTAACAACATTTCTCAACATTACTCGACTTGCAGTTCAAGTTCGTGCAGCTTGACCTCGAACCAACTGAATTCTTTATGGCTCTGATAGAACTTAATTGCGGGTTTCAACTGTATCGATTATGGGTCTAGAATTATAGAGCTTACCGGACTAGTAAAAAAATGTTTGTCACTATTTCACAACCCTGTGGCGATTGTCCAAGAGAAAACCATAAATATTATGGCGAGTCCTTATCTTTCCTATTTGTTGACATTTCTTTCAGCTTCATGTCTGTGTTTATATTGCTTACTTTTTTGGGAAAACTTTCCTAGGGCAACATTTTTTACCGTTTTTATTTCATAATTGCAGCAAAAAGAATGGCAAAATCCAGTGCGAACTAACGACCGAAGAGATAAGAGCCTTGCGAGTTCTCAACGAAGACACGTTTGTAGACCAATTCTTCAGAGTAGATTCTGCGTTTTGTGTCTTCTGATTGTTAAATTTTTGTGATTTGTTAATATTGTAATTGGTGAAAATCCACATCATTCCATTACTATTTTTTTGCAGAAGAAGAAAGTGAAGTGAATTTACAATTCTTTTAAGTTGTCTTCCACCAAAACTGTATTTGTCTTTTATTGTTTTTAGTCAAATTATTGTTTATGAAGATATTCCATTACTTCATTTTGTTCATTTAATATAAAAACCCAGGAATATAACTCACCGAAGACAAATTGCAATTCTTCCCAGTGATCACATTCCTGAATCTGACTATCGATTTGTGATTCTGTCCCATCATAAAAACAACACGATTTCAATTGAAATTATTCGTTATAAATGAATATTTGTTGTGATAACAATTCGATTCGTATCTGTGTCTATATCTTTTCTCGTTCATTTTCATATCTCTTATTGGTTGGTATCTGTATCTATTCCTCCCTCGGGGAGTTCCATTCCAACAGTCCATCGATTCTCAGTGTGAAGAGCACTTGAAGAAGTTCTCTGTTCCTCCCGTGTTAACCTCATCAATAACTTGATATATATTCGCCTTGAACAATTGACTAATACAGAATTCTGATGCCCGACAGGTATCCCTATGAGGTCATCCAGGAGATTGCCGATTTCATCACCAAGGGCTCCGGCGTACGGCCCAAGATCGGGATTATCTGCGGCTCTGGGCTCGGCTCTCTGGCCGATCTTATCCAGGACGCCAGGATCTTCGAGTATGAGAAGATCCCCAATTTCCCGGTGTCCACCGTGGAAGGACATGCCGGCAAGCTGGTGGTCGGCACTCTGGAGGGCGCCACTGTGATGGCCATGCAGGGACGGTTCCACTTCTACGAGGGCTATCCCCTGGCCAAGTGCTCGATGCCGGTGCGTGTGATGAAGCTGTGTGGCGTGGAGTATCTGTTCGCCACGAATGCGGCGGGTGGCATCAATCCGCGATATGCCGTTGGCGACATTATGCTGATGCATGACCACGTCAATATGCTCGGCTTTGCCGGCAACTCACCGCTCCAGGGACCCAACGATCCCCGGTTTGGACCTCGCTTCCCCGCCCTGACCAACTCGTACAACAAGGATTTGATCAACAAGGCCATCGAGATCGGCAAGGCCATGGGCATCGAGTCGAACATCCATGTCGGCGTCTACTCCTGCCTGGGCGGACCCAACTACGAGACCATTGCCGAGCTGAAGGCTCTGCGCATGATGGGCGTGGATGCGGTGGGCATGTCCACCGTCCACGAGGTGATCACTGCCCGGCACTGCGACATGAAGGTGTTCGCCTTCAGCCTGATCACGAATAAGTGCGCCACGGAGTATAGCGACAAGAAGGACGAGGAGGCCAACCACGATGAGGTATGTTTGCAAATACATTTTTCTGGTTTCAATCAATAGATTTGTAATTAAAATATTTATACGTATAATTTCAGGTTATGGCCGTGGCCAAGAACAGGCAGAAGGCCTGCTGCGAACTGGTTTCCAAACTCATCCGGGAGATCCACATAGCATCCGCATAAGGCAGCGAACGAGGGGAATAGCGTTGGATTCTAAACTTTAACTAAAATTTAATGCGGAAGTTGATTCGCCTCCAAGACTCATAGACACGCAATGTCCCAAAATTTACAGTATAAGCTTAGGGAATAGTTTAACTAAATTATGTGAAATAAAAAAAAAACAACTCAAATCAATGTGTTTACTTACCTTACTAATTAGGTAAGTTGAGCATTACCCTGACACTAGAAATATGAGGAGCCAAATAGGCATCTCTCAAAGCAAGTAATGGCATATTTTACCCTAGTTAGAATATAGTATAAGAGTTTTTAAGAGCTTTTAGATGCCTCTCTATCTCTCTGCACTGTTAACTATCTTCCCTCTACTGGTAGAAGTCACTCATTTTGTAATTTGAGAACCAGCCTGAGAGCAGCAGAAGACGTTTGACTCAATGCAGGAATGCAGTATAAGAGTTTTAATAACTCATCAAATCGTCGCTCTACCCTTGCAGGGTATTGTAATATTAGTTTTGAGTCTGGAACCCAGTAAAGGAGTCGTTTCCGACCCTATAAATCATATATACTTTTAATCAGCATGAAAACTAGCATAGAAAAGCTTTTCGACCTGAAATTAATGCATTTTTGGCTGAGTTATGATCGATTTTTATTCATGTATATAAACTTCGGCTTCCCGAAGTTAGGTTTCTTTCTTGTACAAATATTGGTATCTGCAATAGTTGAAACGTCCAATTTGTTTAAAAATTTGTTCGTAAATATTCAGATTAACTTATCCAATGAAACCTAAGCCAGAAATATCTTTTACGATTGATTTCCCGATTATAAAGCCATGTTAAAAATATCGATAAAATCCATTCCCAAACCAAAATAAAAAACAAAGTAAAACCAGATTACAATAAAATGTTATTTAATAAAAATTAAATATACGTAATAGTTTTTAACATGATAAAAACACGAATACATAGGCATCGATATTAAATTAGGCAAATAAAGCTAACATTAAAATGATATCGAACTGAAAACAATGAAATAACGATAGCTCGTTGCGTTTCTTCTTATATTTTTTTTGGTGTTTGCAGAGATTAAACAAATGCAATTTCGTTAAATCGTTAAAAGGATGAAGTAATATAATGATAAATGATAAAATGCTAAAAAAAACAACTCAACTTAAGATTATGTACAGGTAAAATCGAAGGACTCGGACCGTTTGTCGAATGAAGCGAGTTTGAAATTTATTGCAAAGGCATACATATGTATAAGAGTTATGTATTATGCGTAAAATAGAGAGAGTACATGGGGATATGCGCACGTGTGTGTGTGTGTATATGCTATACTATATAGGCCTAGCATTTAGAATACAATATTGATATATACGATCTGTCTGTGCCCGTTGCAAAAGCATCGCCGCCTACAAAAAGTGCTTAGAAAATTGTATTGTTTTGTGATTGTGTTCAAGTCTATTCGGTTGCATTGTGCCTCTCTCCTAGAACAGCCCGCGCTCCTTCTTCAGCTTGGTCTGCTTCCAGATGGGCAGCTGCTCGAACTCCGCCCGGCTGCAGCCCAGCGCCACCTGGAAGTCCTCGGCGTTTAGGTAGACCTCCAGTCGAGTGGGCTCCACGCCCTCGGGCAGGGGTCGTGCCTTGAGCACCTCCAGCGGGTACTCGGTCTGTGTCATTTGTGCCAGCATTTCTGCTATAGTTATGGGAGCATCGGTGCGGCCATCCTGCAGGTAAAACATTAAATATATCAAATTTCCTTTGAATTCCTGGTTTAAGCTCACCTCTTCGTTGATCTCCCGCACATCGGCACGCTCCGTCCAGTCGGGAAAGAGCGCCTTGAAGGCCAGTGGCTCCAGGCCCGCCCACACCACCTGACCCTTGATACCGTGGAAGGCTTCCTTATCGTTGTCGCCGTGCTTGGCACGCCAATAGCCGACGGCTGTCTCGAGGGCAGCGCGTCTCTCTGAGATCCAGCGATTTACTCCAGCCCGATTGTCGTTGGTGGGACTGCTTCGCTCATCGGTGTTTACTAAATATAGAACAAAAATATAATTATTTAATCTAATTCATTGAAATAATTACAAAATACACTCACTCTTCACATCCTCTAGGGGCCACCAGCCCATCCAGAGCCACAGCTCGTCGCCATTGTCCAGCATAAAGATCGTGGGCTGACGGGCATTGTACAGCTGACCCTGGCAGAAGGGATATGGGCTGTGCAGGTCCTGGCAGCGCAGGGGATCACTCAGTTCGTGGGCTTTGAACACGCCCTGGGTGCTGGAGAAGTTGAAGATCCTTATTTGGTAATCGAATGATTTGGTAGACTTCAGCAGGCTGTCATAGTCCACAGCTTGAGTCGTCAATCCCAAGGCCTTTTTGCACTCCTCGTTTTCGGAACCTTCCTCCTGCTCTGTGAGGTTGGCCTTCTCGCTGCTAAAGAGATCCTTTGGCACCTGCTCGACCAGATCTTGGGCAGCTTTCAAGGCCACAGATCGTGTGTGGGGAGCACTCTTGCACCCATGCCAGATAATGACACTGCCCTGGCTGCCATGGATCAGGAGCATGGAGCTGCGAGAGCGCAGTTGGCGCGACTGGCAGTCCACTTCTTTGATAAGCGTTTCTTCTGGGACATTGCCCTGGATTTGGTAGAGTCGCCACTGGTTGCGCCTCTCCAGGCACTGCTCCTTGCGGCCACGATGCTGCCACAGCTGGCGGAATAAGCGAACGAAGGCTGTGCACTCGTCGCCCTGTGAGACCCTCAACTGGGCGCCCTTTTCCTTGTCCAGCTCGACGGTGAGCAGTGCCGCTGCACCCTTCTCATTGGCACTCGAGTCCTGACCCTGCCAGGTGAAGTACACACACCGGTCCCGTCCAACGGTGCTCCTGTTGGAGACTTTGCCGCTCAGCTCGCGTACTGTTACCGAAATCTGGTAGATCCAGCGAACTATGTAGCTCTCCGCGGAGTAGAAGTGACCGTAGTCCTCGCGGGCAGGGGCCGCATCGAAGTTAAACTCGTGGATCTGCCACTTGTCCGTGGACTTGGTGATCACATCGAAGTGGCGCATCGTATCGGTGTCGTAGTAGAAGTTGCCACGTCCCAGATTAGCCTGCTCCAGCACCAGATTCGGTTCCTCGTAGGGTTCGCCCTTGTGCAGAGCACTGCCATTCAAAGCTCGCACCACATGGACGCCGTTGGCGAGGTAATCCTTCTCCAGATCCTCGCGCTCCAGCTCCGGCCAGTCGCTGAACTTCTCCTTGAACAGCACCGTCTCCATGTTCTGGGTGATCTTGCCGAGGACACACCAGTCCGGGCGCTGCGCGGTTCGCTTGGCGTATTTGGTGTTCTCACGACGACCCACAATGGACACGTAGTTCAGCGGATTCAAGTAGCACTCGGCATAGTCTGCTCCATTTTCAGCACCAAAGTGTTCCTGCGCCAGCCTCATGGCCGCTCGCTTGGCGTCCGAGGAGGCGTTCTTGCCGTTCCACACGTACAGCTCACTGCCAAAGTCAAAGACCAGCACCTTGCGCGTGTCCAGCATGTCCACTTTGGGTATACAGCCCCAGTACTTGTCCAGGGGAACGAGGGCCTCGTCCTGGAACTCATAGATCTTGTTCGTCTCGATCAGACTGCTCTCGAACACATCATCCTCGTCGGCATGGCCGCAGTCTGCAATCTCCGAAGAGTCGTCCTCCTTCTTGCCCAGCAGCTTCCAGAACTGACGCCACTGCCGCTCGTTCACGTACTTGCCATCGGTGAGGATCACCTCCTGGCTGGCAGTGCAACCAAGATCCTTGTTCTCCAAAATGGCAGCGCAGATCTTCTTGCTGCGCGAGATCTCGATGACGTTGGCAAAGGAGCCTACATAGCGGAACAGTTGCGATCCGGCGACCAAAATAAAGCAGTCCCCGCGGTTCAATGAGGTGTAAGTGGGCTCCACCAGTCGGGTTTGGACATGGGTGCGTCCCTTGACATGGAGCAGCATTACCGGCTTGTGGGGCAGCCACATCTGCTGCAGGGGAATCGACGAGGAACGCAGGGCCACCGACTTGAAGTCCTCTATGGAGGCCAGGCCAGCAATGGCCTCGGCAGCCAGGTTGGTGTTCTGGCCATCTAAGGGAAAAAGAAACTAGGATTAGTTGAGAATCTTGGCACAGAGAGTAATCCTAACTCACATGACTCCATCTTGAGGCGCCTGAGCTCACGCTCGGCCACACCCGTCTTCATTTCTGTGTACTCCGAGGTAATGTCCTCACGTGCCGCCAGACTCTTGAGAGGATTGCGGGCAGCTCGGCGTCCCTTGGGTCCCTGTACGTGGCGTTTGCTTACCAAGCTATAAAAAATAAACGGGAATTTAGAATTTGGAAGGTTGACTTTATTCTCTAAGCTTTTAAATGGAAATGATTACTCTTGCCATAAATTTCACTCATTACTCACCGCTCTGTGGGCTTGATATCATCAAAGGCGCTAATCTCCAGCTCCACACTCTCCTCCAGCTTAGGTTTCGTGGCGAAGAAGTTCTCGAATGTCTCCTTGTCGTCGAGACGTGGCACCTGAATCCTGGCGCCCACATTTGTGGGAGCAGCCGCACTCTTGGTGTTGGCCAGCTCCTTGTTCTGCTTGGCATTGTGCGGGGAGGTGCGTTCCCCATCCGACTCCGAGCTGCTGCTGTTGGAGCGACTCAGGCTAGGCACCTCCTCTTCGGGATTTACGCTCAGGCTACGAAGTGCTGTCTTGTTACTGCTGTTGGCAGTGGTGGTGGTCACCATCATGGAGGGGCTCTTGGCCAAGCCCAACTGTGGCTGATTGGCGCTGCGCACCTCCAGCATGGGACACTTCTTGGCGGCATCGTTCGGCGAACGCTCGAACTGTAGCTCCACGGGGGATTGGGCCTTCTTTTGCAGTCGGCCAGCGACTGTGAACTTCTTGGCATCGGTTTGCTCTGAGGATAGAGGGGAAAGTAATTAGTATCACCTGATATCTTAAATAAAGAGAGATCATACACTCACCTATACGCTGCTTCCAGTTCTCCGAGTTGCACTTGAGCTTGCTCAAGCGATCGGAGACCTTGCCGCCCTCAAGGCTGGTGGGGATCAGGGGCGACGGTGGCAGCGGCTTGTCCGACAGCGAGTGGGCCAAAGATAGCGATTCCTGAAATGATTCCAAATAAGAGAGAGACAATCTTGATTAGACATTCACTTTCCAAATTTTTGAAGATTGAAACCTCCCACGCTTTAGGCTCAAATATGAACGCGTTTATAAAGAAATTAAGCAAATTTTAATAGCTGCGAATATGGTCAACAGTCGCGGCCATATCGGCTGGGTTGTTCCCACAACCCGATGACTAAGCACCTGCCACCATCAGAGGGTTAAATTAGATTGTCAACAAGGGGTTTAGGAGGAGGAGGAGGAGGTAAAGGAGGAGGGAAAAGCTTTTACCAGTTTTACTCTCTCCATTGCCGGCTATTTATTAGCTTTGTTTGTTCTCGCTATTAGCTGTTATTTTCCCTGGCACACCTCGACGACGAACGCTAAATCTGAATGCGAATCTGAAGGCCTCGGTGCCAAGTACGCTCCATTAGTGACCCGCGATGGATGCGCGGCGCAAATGTGTCTGGAAGCGAACTTGGCTGAGGGGCCTGCTGCCAGCACAATGCCAATCTGGCGACTGCCAATCGCCGCTTGGCTAATTGCGCACCTTTTTTGCTAGACTCTGGCTGCTCCGCCGTTCCGAGAGCCGGAGAGCTCGAACTCGGGAGACAGTGCGAGTCATACGATTAGATAAGGGGGAATGCACTCCGAAAAAAAAGATCATAAAAAAGTTCTAATAGGTAATCAGAGTAATAAAGTTATAAAGCTGGCGGGTCTTCCCAAAACTGATAGCAAGAAAGGAAGCTAACTTCGGGAAGCCAAAGTTTATATACTCTTCCATGAAAATCGATCATAACTAAGCCAAAAATGCATTAATTTTAATTCGGAAAGTTTGTCTATGCTAGTTTTTGTTAGGTTAAAAAATCGGCATTATAAATTTAAAATTTGTATCCAATTTTTAACAATTTTGACGATGTAACTAACCCCTTATACAATTTTGAAAAAAATTGTGTACAATTTTGTTTTATCCAATCATAGCTAGATCGACTCAGCTGTTAATGCTGATGAAGAATATATATGATTTATACGGTCGGAAACGATTTCTTCACTGTGTTGCAGGCTTATAATATAATATAATTAATATAATTATAATTATAATATAATAAACTGCAAGAGTATACAAATTATCCAATAAATAAAACATTTGGCAAATATTAAGTTTATATGAACTTAAGAACTGTTTTTAAACATTTAAAACTATAACAGATTGATAATGTCACTCAAGAGTGAGAAAAAATAAAGTAAGTGCTGTAGATACTTTCGCTTGTATAACAAGCCTTTAAGTCTTCCATATATTCCAGCTTGTTTCAAAAAAAAATTTTAACAATAATTTCCTCATTAAGTTATACATTTTTCTGTCAGTGCCTTCCGCACTCTCAGTCCGGCGAAAAGATAAGAAACAAATAAGTGGCTACCGATGTGGAGAGTGGCAAACTATATTCTGATCGATGCCGTCCCTGCACTCGTCTATTGTTTACATTCCCCAAAGTGTCAGTGCAAGGCGAAAACTTAATTCCTGTGTTTACACATGCTTTCAGCATAAGTTATGGCGCGACTTGGAATATCGATAAAAAGTTTTTTTAACCAAACAATCTTATCTTTACAGTTGCTTTGTGTTTATTGTCACCGCAAAGGCACACTCTTGGGGTGAAGTTCATAAAATTAGCTTATCTCAGATACTAATTGTAAGAGATTATGCAATGTTTAGGAATTCTGTTTATGTTTGCCAGAGTTTTTGACCCCGTTTTTAAAAGGAATTACGAACTATTAACTCTGATTTATTATCGGTTATTAAGTACTTGTGTTAATTATGATAATTTAAAGCGGACTTTGTCATTCACAAAATCAGCTGCCAACCTTGGTCACTCCCTCTCCACTCTTTCACACATTCTGATTTCTGATGAATTTCAGCGTGTGTCATACGCAGGCTATCAATGAATTCGAATCCGAAGCCCTCGTGGAATGAATCATCCAAAAAATAAACTGATAAAGCTCATAAAAAAGTGGGTAAAAGCAAGCTAAAAAGCGGGGAAAAAAACAAAGGGCAACGATAAATTGATTAATCGCTAATTCGAAGGGTTTCGAAAAGGTAGAATTCCTCAACAAAGGCAGAGAATTCTTCCGCACCTGAACAAGCCCAATAAAGCAAACAAAACACACTTCAAACCAAAAGGTATGACGCCATAGAATCTCCGCTAATAAATGGCAATTTATAATATTTTATTGGTTGTGCTCGCCTCTGGTTATTTGCTTATTTGCGTCGTTTTATTGACATTTCGATTTTGCATGCGCTGAAAACGGTTGTATGCGTATATTTTTAAAACTATGGTGAAAATGTTAAAATTAGCATATGAATACACACAATCATTTTTCTCTATTTGGCAGAATTTGGCAATCAGCAAAAAGGCAGAAACTAGCTCAGGCCAAAACAAAGGCAATTAGGCCAAGTTAAGGTTTGCCAAGTTCAAGTGCGTGGAGAATGCCTCGGCATCTGGCCAATTCTGTAGTTTAATTACAGCTAAATAAAGTGGAAAATTTTCCCCGGAACTCGAATGTACATATATCCAAGAAAGCACATATCTTCCCGGCCTGCATTAATCCATAGTTCATTGAGAGAGTGAATGGCCCATTCAACTCAAGGAACACTTGATAAAGGCCTGTTATTGTGGCTTCTGGTGATTGCAACAAGTTGCAGACCAAGGTTCAATGTTCTGATAGCTAAAATGCCTCACGCCTTTCTCTGTAGGGTATATCGGTCTGATGATTGTATCTTTTAAGCTCGCCTTTATTATGAATATATGCTTCAGTGCCTTTGTTCGCCATCAAATAAATCAAAAAAGCCACAGCACAGCTACGAAATTACCTTACATCACAATCATTTTGCGGCGAATACTTTTCCCATCTCCCCGATTTTATAATTAATGGTGATCGGTCCAACATTTTGATTTGCGTCAATTTATTTGACAAATTGTGTTTAGGCCACAAGACACGCTCCGATGGTTGGATCTCTACGAGAAAATAGGTGCCAAGCAGATGCCAAATAATAAATAACGAATAAATATACACTTCTGCGAGTGCTTCTAGCAGCTGCGCTCACGAAAACAAATGTGTGTTTTATTACGTACATATAATTAGGTTTAATATTGTGCTTGCATTTGATACAGTTTGTGTTTATAACATATAATATTTAACGATAATACTACAATACAAATTCATAGTGTTTAAAAGACATTAGTTTAGCAGTACAGTTCTCTACGCGCTTATGAGATGCTTTGCAATTACAAACATTTTGGGCTCTGGACAGTACGGATATTTATACAAATAATGGGCTTTACTAAGTACAGGCATTGTTAGCTAATTGCGACTTAAGTGGGGGGAGCTCTTACTTTGTTTTGCTTAAGTTTTCATCGATTAAGCAAACAAAATGCATTCTGGGAGCTGGGAAACTGGGGGCATGGCAAGGTCTCCCGATGAGAGTGAGTCACCGCATCAGCTTTGTTTCTCTTGATTAGGAAAAGTCTTCCGGCTGACATGACTCTGACTTCATTCAGTCGAGAGCTGCAAAAAGATCGATGTGTAATCGCTACTATCGTCTCTTTTATCGATTATTTGTGTAATTAGCTTTGTATGCTCTCGATAGTATTTAAATCGGGCTTCATTTGAAGTTTCTTTCTTCACAAGAAATGTTCCATAATATCGATAATTTGGAATTTTCCGATAACAAATCACTAGATATTTTTGCAGCTCGAAACAATACCAAAAGGGGGGATGGCACTTTAGTATAACCTTCTCCGGAGATTCCCCTCATCTGGTGTCGTTTATGTAGGTGGCCTCCTCCACACAGGCGGCCTGCTCTTCGTTGAGGAGATCGGTGATGGAGTAGGCGGAGAGGGGACGCGAGAACCTTCGCTCGGAGAGTATATCATCGATGCAGGTCACCGGCGAGAGACAGTGGCAATCCGGACGGTCCTCCGGTTCCTCGGCACTCCTGGCAATCACCTGGAAGATGTCCTCCGTGCTGGTCTGCAGGCAGAGCGAGGGCGGCTTCCGTCGGAGCACAGGCGATGGTTCGGGTTCCGGAGAGCTGGAGAGCGGAGAGGCTGTCGAAGGTGTGGCAGAAGTGCCTCGAGTCCTCCTCGGAGCGGGCACTGCCATGGGCTCCCAGTCGCTGTGAGATGGAGCCTTCTTGGTTGGCTCCTCCTCCAGTTCCTGCCACAGGTGCATGGCGTGCTCAATGTGCTGCAACTGAGCCGAGAGCTGGCTGGCTATCGAGGTCTTTCGGGAGGCGCAGGGTGTGGAGTCCCTGGATTCATCGCTGGCCCCAAACATACGGATCTCCGGGAGTGTGACGGGTGCAACACGGCTCACCTGTCGCGTGGCGCCCGTCTCGAACATCCTGGCGATCTTGGTGACATTGCTGCGCTTCACGGGCGCCGGTGATGGTGGTGGGAGCTCCTCCTTGGGTGGGATCTGGCGTTTGGGATACACCCGGGTCACCGGCTTCCTGGCCTTTGCTTTGACCTTCCCGGAGGCCTGCTCCTGGGCCAAGACATGGCAGCACAGCTCCGGGCCGTAGCAGCGATGGAACTTGTTCCTGTTCGCCTCGTAGTCCGCGTCGGCGAAGCGCTTCATCCGCACCAGAGACTTGGGAACGAGGGTGACCAGCACGTAGGTCACCAGCAGGTAAGGCAGCCACTCGGCCCACTCCCACGCCGCTTCCAGATACTCCGTGTAGTCCGTCATGCTCCGACGTGCTCCGGCTGTCACCACTCAGTTGTTTGCTATTTTGCTATCGCAATTGCAATTCGATTTATTAACTTTTACCTCGCTGATATCGTTTTTGCACTATTTTTTCTTTTTCTTTCTGTGTTCTGTTTGTTGATAAGCGCAAAAGTTCTGCTATGACATCACATCACTCTGTTCACGGGGATTGGTTAAATAATGGAACATTTTTTATTTATTTTTTACAACTGGCATTCGGAGCAGAAGGGGGAGACATCGCGGCAAAATAACTGTTTACTTAACGTTGTTATTTATTTTGCTATGGATATTTCCCGGAACTGCTAAAGTTCTTTATGATATTAATGAAGTTCTTTCTTTATTTTGATTATTATTTTTTGAGCTGACATTCACTTGGTTGCAAACCGGAAAACAGTGTAGAATATTTGCTTAAGATCCATTAAAATTTTACAGTGTTTTCCGCAGCTGATTCAATATTTTAATTTAACGGTTTCCAGACATCGTTTAAAACAGAATTTATATTTATAACAAAACTTGGCTTTATTTTGCAATATTTCAACTTCAAGCTCTTATTCATTTTTAGAGTTTCATATTTTCTTGGGTTTTCAGGAAGTTGGAATTATCCGAAATTCACAATCCTCAAGTCCGTTATCCAAACACACACCCACACACACCTTTCGTCCAGTGGTGTCCACCGCGCATTGCACTGTGTGTTGCACTTTGCATTAATATTTATATTTTCATTAGTGCGTATTTTTATCTTGGCCCCGTCGCCGTCATCCGATCTCCCGAGCTTTGCTTATTTATTTAGTTTGCTATTAATTTTTTTATTTCGGTTTTTTGTTTTTCGGTTTTCGGTTTCTGTTATTGTTTTTGTTGGTTCTTTGACGCCTTTTGTATTCCGTTGCGCCTCGCGGTCGTTTCGTTCTCTTTGGCTCCCCGCTTTAAACTTAAATGCCGACGACGCCGCCGACGCTAAACTTAACGCTGGCGCTCACCCCAAAACTTAACGAAAGCTGCGCGCGTCGCTCACTCAGCACTCAAAAAAATTAAGCTTACGCCTAATGTAAAATTCAAATTGGAAATTTAATCTGAAGATATGTTGGAAATAATAAACCAAAAATAACATACTGATGTCTTTTTGTTTACAATAAATATTCCAGAATATTTAAGATTTATTTATTTTCTTAAATACTAGAGCACAAAAATATTCCCAGTGCACACTCTCTCTAGTAGCCCCCCTCTTTTTGGGGAGCTCTCGCTCTCTCTCTCCGTCTTGCCGTGATGCTGTAGCTTCGTTAAGTTTCTTGGCCTCTCCTTTGGCTCGTCTGCTGCACTTGCGCAGAATTCTGTTTTGCAATCTGATGATGCTGTTATATTGTTGTTGCTTTTGTTTTTCTTGGTTGGGTCTCCTTGGGTCAAGTAGTTTGTTATTCTGATAAGAACGTGCTGGTGCGAGGGAGCCAGCAAGATGGGCAACTTTCATTTCAAAGGAGATTGTTGAGAGTTGCGAATTGGAAAAGAGGAGTAAGCCCTTAACCCTAGAGTGTTCGCGATTTTTGTGATCATTCAGCCGTTTTTTATTGAACTTTTTAACCAATTAAAGTTTAAATTGATCAGAATCTTGAAACCTTAAATTTTATCTGCATGTAGTACTGTTCTATTAAAAAATTATTTTATTTTAAAACAATTTTTTGGAAATACTTTATCCATTCTTGTAAATTTTTATTATTTTTAATAATTGTATAAATTGTATTTTTCCTTTCTAAAGTGTTACCTTTTTATAATTCAATTAAATATTATTTCCGTAATATATAGCAAAACTAACCACTTGAATTCTGTTCTTTTTATTTAATTCCCTAATGATGCTTCTTGAAATTTATTTCAGCTAAATTCCATTCTGTTATCTCTTGCTAAATAAAATCTCTCCGCTGAGACTTTATAACCCCATTTTAAAGATGCAAATATTTGCAGGGGTTTCCACATTTCCCTGGCTTGTTTGTTATTATTATTATTTATTTTGTTCAGGTTTATCTGAGACGCGACATATGCAAACAGCTCACGTAGAGGTACTGAAGTGTAAGTGAACCAAATTTAGAACGGCTCGAACAATAACATCTGGGTGCCCCTTTGTGATTTATGGGAATTTATTGCTAATTGTTGATATTGCGCCCCTTGGCAAAACTGTGTCATCTTTCTGTAAGTTTTCCCCATCTAATACAAACATTGGCAATGCTATATAGATCTGAATATATATGTTATATGGAAACACACATGCGCCTCTCAAAACAGATTTTGTAGTGAGTAAAGTGAAATGGTTATTTCGGAACCATTTGCGTGGGTTCTGGTTCTGTTTCTTTTCTTTTTCTTTCCGATTTGTAATGGCCACAGAGATTGCGGTCGTCAGTTCTGAGATTTCGTTTTATTTCAAAGATTTTATTTTGACAGTCGTCGCACTCTTTTGAGAAAGTCTCATTTCTCTCGTAGGTGTCGGTGGGTGTGTGGGTCTATAGCCAGCCTTGAAACACTTGTTTATTTATATTTTATTTCTCATAATTTCATATTGCACGTATCTTTAGTTTCAGCCTTTTTCTCCAACGAATGCCAGATAGATATAAAAAATAAATAAAAACACTCCATTCGCTTCCTGATGCTGCATTCGACAGTCGTCGGTCGACAGTTTATGCAACTCAGGAAACCGCTTCGCATTACTTTTTATGCAACCCGCAACGGGGGCCTAGTCTTATTTTATTTTTAGTTTGCCGCTTATCAATTTTAATGTCAATTGAAACCGGCAGCGAGTAGTAATAATGCATACTAATAACAATAACGAAACGAAAGCCCGAGCTTGCAAGTAATTGCAAAAACAAGTCCGCAGCGAATGCGAACTGTTCGCGTCCAAGTTGCGATTCGTACTGGATCGTAAATTTCCCCCAGACGTCGAGGCTGGGGCTTTGATTCGGAATCTTCCGAAGACCCGGCTTTTTTTGTCAGAGAGGTAGAGAGACGGAGAGAGAAGCGAAGAGAGGCCAGGCTGCGAAGACGTCAGCTAAGCGCGAATAAGGAGGCATTTTAAATTTAACTAAGCGTAATAAACAAGATCATTGTGGGCATACCAGAAAAATGAGAGATCTCAAAGGAAGGAGTCTACAGATAAGGAGTCTACAGTGCAGAATCTGCACTCCATTAAATTCCCTAATTAATGAATTCAAAATAATAATATATTATTTATAAACTAACAATTTACCCAAATTTTATTTTAATAAATATCCCAAAATGATCATTAAAATAAACTTCTCTTTAGTGTACAGTTTCGTGACTGGAATTTGGCCGCAGAACAAAAGGGACAGCATTTTTTTGTATTTTGGGGCTGGGCCTTCAGGCAAACATCTGCCCAAGATGATGATTCACCAGTGAAACATGCAGCGGCAAGAAGGCCTAATGCGAAATTAAAATTACTCAAACTAAAAATAAATCAATGCAAGTTCATCGTGATTATAGAATGATGTAAGTGTCTAAAAATTCAATAGCATTGAGAGCTAAGAACAAAAAAGACGAAATAAAGGTATCCGAAGGAGAGCAATGAAACTAGGGGACAAGCTGTTGCTACTACCTTATCTCCGCAAATAATGAATCACACACAGAGGCAATAAAAATAATCAGCAATAAGCAGGCAGCAGCAGCAGCCGCCAGAAATGTAGCTTGTAGATACAACAGCCCAGATACAGATACAGATACAGATACAGAGCGGAGAACACAGAGGGCAGAGCGCAGTTGATTTTAGAAGTTTATGAACAACATCGACGGGGGCTACTGGCTCTCGAGGGGCCCTCCACTAATGAACAAGTACAGCAGCGGCAGCCAAAGCTGGAGATGGAGCCGCAACAATGATAATAATGAAGTAGCTTGAGGAACTGGAGGAGCTTTAGGAGGAGCATCGCTGCAAAAACTGCAAGTATATCAAATTTACAAAACAATTTACAACAGCCCGGGCCGAGTCGACGAGCCAAAGGGGGCGAGGCCTGCAGCTGGAAGATGAGCACGTTCAAGATCGGAACGGAGATCAAATGCCTTGGACCAGGCACAGACACTGTCCCGAGCAGAACAACCACTGCCAGTTAGAAGCGGACCACAAGAAACCTTCGCTTGTCTCCCTTTTTTTTTGTTGTGCTTTTTGTAATTGTTGCTGCACTTGAAATAAAAGTGTTGAATAAAATGAGAAGGAAAAAAGAATATATGAATTTAAAAGCATAAAGAGAAAAAGAACACATAATCAGAATCTTATAGATACTTTTTAAAGTGCAAGTAACAGTTCCCCTAACCATAATTATTTATTTTTCTCTGTATATTTTATACCAAAGTAATAGATTTCTAGAAAAATCTACCTTTACGATAGATCTATCTATCTATCTATATTATTAAAAATATTATTATATTAAATTTATATTATTATAATAAATATAATCTAGTTTACTATAAGTTTACTCTTTCTCAGAGTGTATAGTAGGACTAGTCCGAAATGCCGACGAGTTAGTGCCGGACCCTATAGCGTGCCCCGCAAGTACAGATTCCTCGATTCAAACACTTTAGTCGAACGTTACACGCTACAAAGTTGGCAGACGCCTCGAAACTGTGAAGGCAGGAGCAGGAAAAAAGAGGGATATATATATATTTATAGCTGCCCTGTTGGAGCACCAAATCTCCTGGATGCTGTGCTCATTATTATGCGCTTTCCAGCTTTCTACGATCGTGGCCTGATAAATTGTTCTAAATTACAAGGGATCTCTCTCTCTCTCTCTCTCGATGTCTGTTTTGACACTCGCTCTGGGACTTGGTGACTGAGTTGGCCAGACTAATTGCGCATACGCCACCTGGGACGTCTGTCTGTTAAACGGGGCATGAATCCGACTGCGACTACGCAGATCCATCGGAGCAGAGAAATGTGGGAGAGTGGGAGAGGCGACGGCGGTGCCCTAAGAACGCCAGCAAGACAGAAATTCATCTTAATTATTAATAAATTGCACTATAATGGGCGTCAAGTGTCGTGCGGCGGAAAATGAGGGTAGAACTTTTGAGGAGGAAACTCTATCACACCCAGATGATGTATGATATATGCGCGCAGTCTGCCCATTGACCTTGTTCCACTGTAGTTTTGTCACAAACACTGATCAAAATTTGGCAAGAAAATACCAAGCCAAAAATAGGTTTTACAAATTTTATATATATTTTTTTAAAAAGAAATGACAACTTGTTAAGTTAAAATATAAGAAAATTGTATCTCAAATCATAAGAATGAAATTAATAAAACCACTGTATGTATACCTCTGCAGGGCATTATAATATTGTTTATGAGCCGAAAAAAATAAATAAATTGTGAAAAATTCACAAAAAATATTAATTTCAAAAATTCTTAATTTACTTTGCTGATTTGTAAACCTAATAAAGCTTTCCAAATTGAAATTAACGTATTTTTGGCTGATTTATGATCGATTTTTAATAAGGGGTATATAAACATCGGCTTCCCGAAGTTAGCTTCCTTTCTGGTTTTTATTATTTTAAAATCCACAGCACGTTCGATCATCTTCCTAAAAATATAGTTAAATATTCAACTTTGAACTTTCATAGTACTTATATTTTATTACAAACTCCCAACCATTTATCTGAGTGTATAAAGCAAGCTTCCGAGTATCTTGTAATTCGCTGACAATAATAACAACAAGAGCGATAACCGAAACAGAAACAGTTGTAGAAACAAAAACAATAACAAACAAGCCGAGCAAAGCAACGACACTTGAGGTTTTCATTTGGGAACTCATTTTCTGGAAGAGAAGGGCAACAATTTGAACTTTGTTTGTTATATCTGTGTGTGTGTGGGTCAGAGGAAGATCGTTCCGACACGATTTCCCCCAACTACCCGGGAGATGATGAGCTGGAATGACTAAGCCCATCCAAGCCCATGCTCGCCTATAGAAGATGACGGCGGCGGCGGTGTCCCCCAGTAATTAAACGTGATTACTCGGGCAATTGCATATACATGTGGAGAAGGAGGAGAGGCGCAAGGAAAGGGCCAAACCCGCATAATTATGGACCAGAAGTAACCGTTTAATGGCAGCAAAGAAAGGGGTAGGGGAACGGGTTCACTAAACCCCATGTCTCGTCGCCAAAAGCTAGCGGATCGGCTAATTGACAGTCTCCGAACGACGTCCGATTTTGATTCGCAAAGTGCCCATGCCCATAAATAATGCGACAAAAGCGGTCGAAACTTTTGGCTCGCTGAGTGAAAACAAACATTTGCAGAGCCAAACTTGCACTTCCCCCAAAAAAAAAAAACAAGGAAAACATAAACGAGAAAGGTGCAAAAAGTTCGATTTCGTTTGGAAAGCGTTTTAAGGTGTGCGCACTCGCTAGGTGGCGCTACTAAGAGCTAGGTGCCGCCTAACAGTATGCAGCATTTACATATACTTTTTGTATAAGTGTGTAAAATGCATGTAAAGTACGTTGAACAAAATGTAAATTTGTCAAGTAGAGTAAAATCGATAAATAAAGAAAAATTACATTAAAAAAACTGAAATATAATTAAATTAACAAATTATTAATGCAGTTTGTGGCATATTTTTACTTAGCCAATATTCTGTCAAATTAATGGTTTTCTTTTCATTGTCAAGAATATTCTTATAAAAGCATTGAAAATAAGTAAAAAATATTTCAAAAACACAATATTGTTCTTGTGAAATATTTTTATCAGGCATTTTCTTTATATTGCAATCATGACAAATATTATTTACACCCTTGGAAGGAGTATCTTATTATCTTTAAATTTTATAGAGACCATGATCTACTTTCCTTTCACCTTAGCTTGGTGACTAAGGAATATTCTGATTATTCATAAACGAGATACAAAAACAATCAAAACATCTTATCTGGCGAATCACTCCAGTTATGTCACTTTCCTAGCCCCAGAGATGTAAGTCACACAGCCATGTCTTCGGCCACCACAACTCCACGCCCAAGTCCCTCTATATCTTCCTCCTCCTCCTCGATCGTGGTTGGTATCACTTGCACTTTTCGCATTATTATGTCATTGCCGTCAGGTTTAACGCTCAGTTGCCATTGCACGAACAACGGGCGAGGCATTGCACAAATAACAGAGGAAAGCGCAACGTTAATAAACAAAACGATTAGCAATAAGGAAGCAATTTTCACGCAATTGCTATCGAGATCGAGATCGGGATTCGAGATTCGAGATCCGAGATCCCAGCGATTGAGATCCGTTGCGGTCCACAGCCGCCACATGCGTGGCTGCTTAACCCACAGCGGTATTCAGGGGATGCACAATGAAAAAAAAAGCATTTACTTTACCAAAAACTTTAAAGGTGTAAGAGGAGTTTGCGGTAGAGATAACTAAAGATTTTAAAACTATTGGATAAGGTGCCTTAAACTATGCAATTCAAAAAATTTAAGCTTCCGAATAAATTGTACAACCTTGTGTTGCATACTTTTCGACACAATTTAAAATGTTCTCAGAGCAACCACAAATATTTGTATTTAAATATCTTTTATCTTTTCTTTCATCTTTTCTTTTTCTTCAAGTGCACCCCAAGTATCTTTCAGATGCGCGATATTTACAAGTGCTGAGTACTCACGTTCACGAAGTTTTCGCGGCGCACATCGTCGACTTCGTCGCGCTTGGAGATGCGCTTCCTCCAGTCGTCCTCGCCGCTCTTCTGCAGCGCCGCCAAACGCTCCGCAATGGAGCCGGTCTTGGCGATCGAGAGTGAGCGCTGATCGGGGCCCATGACCTGGTTAAATAAATGGATTGGAGGATGGATTGATTATAGTATTGGATAATGGATGAGCGTGCACGGGTGGCATAAAGTCACATGTGAATCGATTTAATTGACTTTGGGTCAGGTACAATTAGAGGCGGAAGAAGAGAACTGATCATACACATATACGTATATTATGTATATAGTATATTTTTTATGGAATGCTTGGAAAATGCATTGGAAAATTAACATATATATTATAATTTTTATACTGACCTCTGTTGATGATCGTTGCACGCCTTTGAGAAACTCTGGCAGTGCCGTTGGTTGCGTTGAATCTCCTCCCGAAGCTTCCTCCTGCTCCTGATCTAGATCCTTCTTTGGCGATTCCTTCGCTGATGTGCTGCTAGTTGTGGGTGTCTCCTCCTCCTCCTTGGCTACATGACGCAATTTGACAAAGCCGCCGCCGAGGGGAAGGGGTGGTAGCTGGGGGCCAAGACCGAGGGGAGCCGAAATGGCCGAGTGACTTTTGCTTTTCGCAACGAGATTTCTGCAAGAGAAAAGATGCAAATGGGTTTGTTAAATGCTGTTGTAGCTTAAGAGAGTGGGAATTAAGTTAAATATTATGAGAATTAGCAATTTAAAATTGAAAATTAGATATTAATTAATAGTTAATCCAAATAAGATTCTTTAAATCTTGGGTGGCCTAAACTTAAGTTTTGTTAAGCACAAGCTGCACGATTCAGCATCTTCGATGGATACAAATGCATGCGGGAATGGCTGAAAACGTGCGTTTTTCCTCAATGGACGCTCCACAATCCGTTCCCATTTTCCCCCCACACAAACACACAAAACCATTAATAGGAAACTCGTGACATGGCGTTTTCCCAGCCACTAATGAGCGAGGCGAACTGAACTGCCTTATTTGTACGTCGTCCCCCTTCGAGTAGAATGCACAGGAAGCGGCGATCGACAGGCGAAGAGGAGGCTGCCTTTTATTTCTGTTTCTGAGATTTTGTATTTCTTTTTTTGTCCGCCAAACTAAAGCCCAAGTAAGAGCCAGAGCCAGATCCAGAGTCAAAGCCAACTTTCTCCTTTAATAGGGGACGGGGACCATCGATGGCCATTTATTAAGCGCTGGGCACTCTGCGATTTTCCTCCTAGATGGCCATGGAATTTTCTTCGCCTGCGAATGGTCGCCGGATTGCAATGGATTGAATCGGTTATTGTTATTTCTTATGGCTGAAGCCCATTTTTATTGCCTCGTCAGGCAGATGTTAAACGTAAACGAACCGCGGGTGGCTAATGAGACAAGTTGATTGCTCGCGGGATTATCCTTGAAAGTATTAGGCCTCGAAAGGTAACCAACTGACATTTGAAATTTAGTTGAAATATGAAAGATATTTTGATTTATTTCAAAAAGAATTAATATCATTTATTATCCTAGCACAGCAAGTTAACATTTATGTAGCACTAGTCATATATTCCTCAGAAATATTAAAAAGAAATCGCCACAAAAACTTTTGATTATAATATTTTCCAATTCTAGCTCCACTAATTTGTTTTTCCATTGATAAATCTATGACAATGTATTTATAAATATCTAACAAATGTCTTGCTTGTTAAAAATGGCATAGAATTCAACTGGAATCTTTGATCTTTGATCTATTGCATAACGCTATACTCCACTCGGCACTTCCATTGATTAAAAGCGGGTCTTTGTCTCAGCAAAACGAGATTCCAGATTCTATCTGTGTATCTCTCTGGCAAACTGAAATTGCCTTGCAGGCGTTGCCTCTTGTTTTTTGTATTTTTTATTATTTTTTTGTAAGCAGCACCGTTAAGAACGACTGAAAGATTTTTCACAAAAGTCAAAACTCGGACACAGACACTTATTAGTCACCGGACATGTTTCGGTACATGGTGAGCTCTGAATTCTGGATACGACTTGGGATTCTGTTCCCCTGAGCTTTATCTCGCAGCGTGAGTCAAGAGAGTCCGGCGAAAAAAAAAAAGAAGAAAAACCAAAACAAAACCCCAACGAAATGGGCCCGGCATTTATATATGTCACGGATTATTCGGAACGACAGACGGCATTAAAGAAAATAACCGCTAAGAATGAAAACTTGTTTTGGATTTTGCCAAAGTAAATGCAATGGAAATTGCAGTGGGAGAAGAACGAGGTGCCATCAGAGCTGGGACACTTCTATATTTTATAACATTTTCAGCCAACAGAATATTTAGTTATTCTTGTATCTATTCCTTTAAAAGAACATTTGTTGTATTTAACTGAACTCTTTTAATTAATTTTCCCACAAAATGACAGACAGTTTGTCAGCACTTGAAGCTCACTCACATTTTTTTGTAAAATCACTGCACGTGTCTTTTTGTTTTTGGTTTCGGTTTCTGTTTTGGAGTCGCTGGAAAAGCGAATTCACTTGAAAAGCAGACTGCACGCGACGAACTCCGAGAGACGAATGGCGAATGGCTCAGCTGAGCTGAGCTGAACTGAACTGAACTGAGCTGCGAGGCGCTGAGGTGAGCCCACTGCAAAAGCGAGCAACCTGGGCTAGGTCCAAGATACATATCTCAGTTTCTTCTTCAGGTGCCCATCGAAAAAAGCAGGTAAACAAACAGAGAGCCGCACACTACGCGCTGACAGCTAAATTGCATATTAATTTGGAAAATTTGTGAGTGAAAGACAGGCCAGGCGATGACCAGGTGCTGGGTTTTCGTAAGACGTCTACCTGCGCCACCTTGTCACTTTGTCACCCACTGCCTGAGATCAAGACAAGACATGAAAAATATTATCAAGATATAAGTCGGGTTTAACTGGTACAGAAAAAAAAAGTTAAGAATAAATTAAGTGGGAATCAAAGCTATGTATCTGATGGATAAGCAGAAATTATTTAACATTTGGATATTTACTTATGAGTCTGATTTTAGAAACATAAACAACATTTTCTTACTATTTTTTAGGGTCTCTTAAGGAAAGGGTTTAAGTGCTGATCTTCTATCTTAAATCTTCTCTTAAAACTCTTGTGCCAACTTAAACTTCAATTCAATTACCATGCATAACCACATGGGGAATGGCATTGCTAAAAGTTCAGAGTTTAGCCACAACTGCTGAATCGTGAAGTCAAAGCAAGAGCATGGTCGATGGAATAATGAAATAATGGAGGAATAATGGCTGAAATGCAGACGAACGTTGGAGGGAGCAGAGGGATTATCTCTGTCCAGAGTCATAGGTCAAAGTGCAAACACGCGAATGGCTCCTTCTGGGCTTTTTTCTCTTTCTTTATTTCCCTCCGATATCTATAGTTTCTTAATGCTGTAATTGCCCTTTGGGAAGCGTTTAGCAAGCAATTAGTTTGAGTGCTAAACTTCTGGGTGCGGTCAGCGCAGACGCACCCATAAATGCGGAAAAGCTAAACTGTTTAAATTGAAGCTTCAAAGCAAATCCGTTTTATAAAAATTGAGACGTCTGTTTTGTATATAATTAGAAGACATCCCAGGGATCGTTGATCACTCGCTCACATTTTGTAATTGAATTACGCTGAGAGGTAATTAAAATTTCTTTTCTTTCTTCTTTTATTAGCTTTATTTTATGCGAAAAGTGAATGTGAACCAAGATCACGCGATCACTTTGGCAATGCGGCAGGCAGTCTCTGTTATAATGGAGCAAGAGAGTGCGGGTTAAGGGGCCCCCCTTAATGATATAACAAAATGAATTGTTTTATAAACTATTTGGCGCGGCATAAATAATTGCACGCCAACAAGCCTTGACTTTACGAGCCCCTCACACGGCATGGCATCTCCTCGGCGGACTCTAATGGAGTTGTAAATGCTGAGATTCACTCCAAGGTGTTGAAAATTTATGCAAAACTATTGAGACAATGTGAAGAACACTCGCGGAGATATTTAACTATTTTATGCAGAGACTACCTGCTGCACTCTCGATCGCCCGCAGAAAGGTCTCTGTCATTGGCATCGGCACACAGACTCTATGTCAAGTGCTCAGTGCGAGATATGTATTCGTATAAAAGCGATAATAAATCAACGGCCCTGGCAGCGGCAACGGTTTGAGCGGTTTTCAACAACAAGGTTAAAGCCGCAGTTGAGGCAGAAATGAGTAAAAATAATAATATCTCGCAGCTAATAATACTAAAACATGATATATGGCCAACAGAAGCATCAGGCTTGATGGGTAAACCGCAATAAAAATCAAGACGGATCGTGTGGCGGCACTTGTAGAAATAAATATACATTTGTTTTTATGAACTTGTAATGTTTTTTTTAAGAATTTTAAAGTGATAATTATAAGAAACAGTAACACAAGCTATCATTCAAGCTTGAATTCATTTTTGGCATGTGTTCATTTTAGTGTAAATTCATTTTATGTTGAGGTAATTTTGTGAATTCATTTAAGCCCAAATTTATTTGTTTATAAATTCGTTTAAGAATGAATTCATTTTAAATTGAGTTTATTTAAAGGAAACAGTTTATATCTTATATTCCATATGACTAGAGTTCATTTTTTGCTAAATTCATTTCATTTTGAATTTATTGTAAATTAAGAAACCTTCCTTCTTATGATCAGTTTAACTTAACTTGTATTATTCCTAAATTTTCATAAAACTTTTAGATACCTAAATCACCCTTTTTAATCACCTAAAACTAAAATTAAACCCTAGATTTCTCCCAGTGCAACCACACATGAATCTCAGGTGATTTTGCAGGTAATGTTTCGCGTCATATAAATCACGAGGTAAGCAGAAATCAACTTATGCAACAAATTATGCCAGACTGTGAATCGAATTCGCTGACTTTGTGTAGTTACAGCGATTTTTCGGGATCCGAAAAGAGTGGCAATTACCAACGAAGGCGCTAGGCACAAGCTGACGAGAGCAATGAAAGGTAATGAAGCTTTCATCAGAGACAATGAGCGGAGACCCCAAGAGATGCCAAGAGATACCCAGAGATACCAAGAGATCCCGAGAGATCCCATAGATCCAAGATTCAAGTTCGCTTTGGTTTCGACTTTCCCACGCCGCAATTTACTTGGCGGTAATGATGCAAAATTACAACGTCAACATGGGCTTACAGCCTGACTGATTCCACTATGGTCTCTTTGCCAAGTTGCTTTTTCGCTTTTTAGTTTTGCCATTTTGCTGTTTTCCTCTTTTGTCCGGCCATTCGACATTTCATTTGGCCCGACCCCGCGAAATGTTTAAAAATAGTTGCCAACTCGGGGCTCTTTGTTTCGTCTTGAGCTTTTCCAAGCCAAAAATATTGCTTAATTGTTGCTCTGGGTTAAGAGCGAAAATTTCACCTCAAGTTCAAGGTGTCGCGTCTTGTTTGGAATTTGAAAACTGCCCTTTTGTGAAATCGAAATTTGGCAATGTTTAAGCTTATGGTTTTGAGAAGCCAAAATATTATCGTAGCTCTTTTTGTTTTTAATCTTCAAATATTTAACTTTATACAAGGTTCTTATAGGGTTAAGGCCTCAGCAACATTTCAGCTTTGGCAACTTTGTTGCTAAACCTTTGCCGGTCAGCTGTTTTATGTTATTCCGCGAGCAGGCGCAGTATCCCAGACACGTGCTGTCTGTCGCCGGCAACAACCCTCCAGTGAGTAGCCCCTCTTCTTTGTACAGATGGACCCACTCCCACTCCAGTCAGGGATCCCCAGACATGTTTTCGTTTCCTTTCTGTTTGCCGGTTGCCGGGGTAACCCCCGAAAATGCCGAATGGGAAATGCGTCAAAACAAACTCTCCTCTTTGTTCGGTGTTCCGATGGGTTAGAGTGTGGCTGCTACATCCCAGAGGTTGTGTGGGTGGTTCTTGGGTGGATTTTGCTTGTTGAGAGCCAGTTGAGTGACTCGACGGAAAGGCCATGTGGCGACGACTGCAGCGGAAGCAGGAAACATGCGTTTTTTCGGACAAAAGCAAACAAAGAAGCCCCAAACTCAGTATAAGATCGAAGCAGACTTTAATCTTATCTTAATTTTTACACAAAGAAGATTAAAGAGAAATGTAACATTTTAAGCTTTAAAATAAATTTTTCAATATTTTCCTCCAGAATATAATTCTAGTTCATGTGCCACAAAATAGATAAGTTCTATTGCCTAGAGATTAAAGATTAATTTGGCATTATTTTTTCTTTGCCTGCATAAAGGGGAGTCTATATTTTTTGGGGTTGTTGCATTTTCGGATGTGCCTACGTGCCTGTCACGGCTATTTCTCCCTGCTTACCCCGATGGGCGTGTGCACTTATTGATTGAGTTTTCCTTTTTGTTTTTCCCCCCCAACTTTGTGGGACCCGCATAATTACCTATACCATTACTCTGGCGTGAAATTCTTCCGCTTTCTGCTTCAGTTTCCCTGGGAATAACGTGAGTCAACGATTTTCAAGATGGTCTACAATTTAAACAGCGTTTGCTTTTCTTTCTGCTTATAGCTGGTATCGCGTACGGAAAGATATATATATATATAAATATATATAAAAACGATGTGACGCTCCCATTTACCGTTCCGCTGGCGTCAGAGGAACAGCGTCATCGGAGGTAAACTTCTTTCGGGGCTTCGACGTTTTGATAACTCGTTTTGGCCTTCTGCTCTGTTCTTTCTTGTTCCGTTCTAGCCAGGTTAGACCCACCCGGCCAGGCCCTCTGAATGCCAAACAATGGAACAACATGTGCGGATGTCATCCGAGTGCCTTAATTGACCGCCAAGTGAATGTACTTGCCGCGCTGCGACTGTCTCCGCCGGTGAGTCTTTCGCTTTGGTCTGGTCTGGTCTGGTCTGGTCTCCTACTTCAACTCCAATGAACTCTGCCGTCAAGTTCAACGAGTTAACCGGGAACAACGTCAGCCAGAACTACGGGCAATCGCAGTTTATTCAACTGCGGGGCCTACGACACTGGGAAAAGTGAACTACCGATAACATGGAATGTCACAAGTTCATTTTACAAGACAATTTGAATCTAGCGACATACAAGTATTAAACATTTTCCAACAGACAAATTTCTTTAGAGATTAAAATCTATTTCTTTTAACAGATATTTTTGATTTTTAAATTAAACAATTTATTTAAGAACTGTTTACAAATAAAATATGAAAACAAGTATGAAAGGAATACAATAACCTATTAAAATAATAAATCTATTGTAACATCTTGTCTTATTTTTTGCTTTTTCATGAGGTTTTTTTAGGTATATTTAATATTTATATCTGAGTGTGGTGCTAAGGTCTCGTGTCTTGTCGCCTCGCTCCGATTGTCACAGCTGTTTTCCCTGGCGGGAAATTGGGGAGGAAGAGCGGAACAAGTGCTGAGCTGCTGGCTTGTCAAGTGCCTTGCTCTGCTCACTGGATGAGGCTACCGTTTCCTTAATGCCCTCCAAAATGCTCATTCTAAGGGATTCGCTAGTTGTGAGGGGTTACTGTGGCGCATAAATTAAGCTTTTAATTGTCAATACTTTGTTGCAAAATTGTAATATAAACACAATTATCCATTATTATACTTTTGCAGGGTATTTTAATTTTAATCAGTTTTCATCGACTCTATAAAATATCTATGTTCTTGATCAGCTTTCCTCTAGTCCCTTCGTTTTGAAGCTTTCTGGATATCATATAGTTGCCATATAAACGATCGAGTATTTCATAGAAAATTAATTTATAACTTCGCCAGTTTCAACATGACTTTATCTATTCAGAGATGTAAACATTTTGTATTATTTCTGCAAGGGTATACACACTTCGGCGAAGATTCTCCCGTTCTTGTTTTTAAATAGTTTTTTTTATGAAGCTTGAATGTTCATTGGGTTTATATAAACCCTGGGTGCTATTTATATTCTAATACCTATTTTAATATCTAATCACTTACTTATAACTGACCTTATTTAAATTGATCCGACTTCTCCTATAAAAACATGCGATTTGGATCTAGCTTGCAGTTGATCGACAAAAGCGGAGGCGTCAACAACTCAGAAAGTGAAACTAAATAATCAATGCAATGTGGCTGACCCTGATTACAGGTGCTGTAATCTTGCTCCTCACCTGGGATTTTCTACGAAAGCGCCATCGAGTCACAACCTTTGCGAAGTCAAAGATCAAGGGTCCCCTCTCTTTGCCCATCCTGGGATGTGGCATCGAGGCCTTGTCCCTGGGAGCGGAGAGTATGTTCCTAAACTTCACCCATAAATCTCATTTCAAGGAAGGCCTGAAAACTAACAAAATTCCTTTTCAGACATTCTCCCATATTTGGGCGAGTTGTTCGAGAAATACGGAAGCAGCTTTCGCTTTTGGATCCTCGATGAATGCATGTGGATTACCAAGGATATCAAGGATTACGAAAAAATCCTAAGCAGCACCACGCTTCTGGAGAAGGGCCATATCTATCGCTTTCTGCGACCCTTTCTCAACGATGGAATTCTACTCAGCACTGGCAGCAAGTGGCATGCCAGGAGAAAGGTCTTCACCAATGCCTTCCACTTCAAGGTCCTGGAACACTATATGGAGATCATTGACAGGAATAGTGGCGTGATGGTGGAGAAACTGAGGAAGGTGGCCGATGGCAAGACTTCGGTGGATATACTTCAGTTCGTCTCCGTAGCAGCATTGGATGTGATCACAGGTGAGTGTGGGTGTTATATCAACTAGAATCAACTTACAACTTTTTGCAGAGGCCGCCATGGGTGTCCAGGTGAATGCCCAGAACGACCCCGATTTTCCGTACATCAAGGCGCTCAAGAAGTGAGTGTGCCCCCGCTGATATGAGTTTAAATGTGTGTTAAATACTTTCCCGGTTCCTTCAGTGTGGTCTACATCCAGGTAGATCGTTTGTTGAAAGTTTCGCAACGCTACGACTGGCTCTTTCGCCTGTATACGCCCCGCCTCTACCGACAGCTGGCGAACGATATCCGCGTCATGCACGAATTCACCGACAAGGTCATCCGCGAGCGACGGGCAACAGTGGAGCGGGCAAAGGCCGACGGCAGCTACCGGCCTCTAGGTGGGTGCACTGAATCATTCACAGAGGAAGCTATTGACTCACTCTCACTCTCTCTCTCCTCACAGCTCTAGGCGATGCAGAGATCGGCACTAAATCTCAGATGGCTTTGCTGGACATCCTGCTGCAGGCGACCATCAACAACGAACCTCTCAGCGATGCGGACATTCGCGAGGAGGTGGACACATTCATGTTCGAGGGGGATGACACCACCAGCAGTGGTGTCTCCCACGCCCTATACGCCATCGCCCGGAATTCCAGGGTTCAGCAGCGCATATACGAGGAGCTGGTAGCGGTCCTAGGTCAAGATCCCTCCGCTCCAGTCACTCAGTCGGAGTTATTGAAGCTCAAGTACCTGGAGTGCGTGATCAAGGAGACCATGCGTCTGTATCCGCCGGTTCCCACAATTGGGAGATACACCCCCGTGGACTTGGTAATCGGAGAGAAAGTTATTCCTGCCAACACAAGCATTTACCTAATACCGTACGCTACACATCGGGATCCGGATTACTTTCCGGACCCGCTTACTTTTAAGCCCGAACGTTTCCTGGATGGCGAGGAGGAAGCCCACGCGAACTTTGCCTATATTCCTTTCAGTGCCGGACCCAGGAACTGTATTGGCCAGAAGTTTGCCGTTTTGGAAATGAAATCACTGATCAGCAAGGTTTTGAGATACTACGAATTACTTCCGCTCGGGGAAGAGGTCAAGCCAATGACGAACTTCATCCTGCGTTCGTCCTCTGGCACTAATGTGGGTTTGAGACCCAGAAATCTGTAATAGGGGAAACCCACTTAAGGTTAAGGTAAAAGGTAAATAGGATACTCGTGATAAAAAGATCTTAGTGACATATATTTTCCATTAAGATATTGAAGTTTAATGTTTGCTTTAAATCTAGAACATTTGTTTCTGGTTGTGTTTTTGTATAATTTTGCTATCATTTAAGTTTACGATGATTTCTGTATTTAACGAAAGCTAAAAGCCTGTTAAGCGTCCTATAAATAAACGCGTTACTCATCATCCTTCCATTACAGCCCCTTTGAGCGCAATGCGACTCAGCCAGCTTAACCACAAAGATTGTCCCAATATTTGCGGTGATTATAAAATTAGGCCCCAAACAAAATGTATTTAAACAGCGGATGAGCGAGGCGCGCCATAAAGAATCCCGAGTTTATCAACGTAAATTACTGTATTTATCTTGGGCAAATATTGGTCGACTACTTAGAAAGCATTCACACCGTGGAAAGCTCCATCTCCGGCGGATATTTGGACACTTTTACCACCGTCATAGGAAATAAGTAATGTGCAATGGGTGAGTCCCAGCTCGGTGGGTCGTAAAAGACGCACTTCTCAGAAGCAGTAAATCCAAGGCGATCCCAATTCAATCATGACCAGCGTCGTTTTTAGCCTGTTTATCTATGGGTTATCATTGGCCCAAAGATAATGCGCCAAGGCAATAGAAAAGTTTTGCAAAAACAGATAAGAGCATCGCATCGCATCGCGAAAGGAAATCACATAACAGGGGCACTTCTGGCTTATCTATCTGTCATACCCTTCTTGGGTTTGCATATAAAAGCCATCTCCGGCGGACGGAATGCGTCAAAAGTGCTTTTGCCTCCGCTGGGAACCTCGAGAATCGGCGAAAGAATGTGCTCCGAAATGGGATCGGTGGTGAAAATCCTAGCCCTGTTTGGATTAATCGGTTTGGCGGTTCCTGTCGATAGCGTCAGCAGGCCACTGCCCCCATACGTGGGCCTGCCCACTCAGGACGGGCTCACCCAGTTGTTCCTGAACTCGCGGGTCACGCGTCGCGATCCCATGGCCTCGGTGGCCTGCTTCGGCGGTTATATCGGCGAATCCAACCTGATTGCGGAGCTGTACAGCGGCGATTACAGCAACTGCTCCCAGAGAGTGCAGAATGCGAGGAAGGGCATCGACAGTGACTTCCTGGCAACGCGCAGGACCATCAAGCTTTCCTCGGACAGGGTTTGCGAGGAGCTGAGGGAATGCAATGCGATCAACAATACCCTGGACTCCTTCAACTGTCATGCCACTGTGGTGAGTGAAAGTCCTAGATAATAAGAAGAAACTCCTTCGAATTCCTCTTAAACCTCCTCAAATTTCAGGGTTCAAACAACACGGTCTCCACGTACAGCATCTCGGGCAATGCCTCCGAGTCGGGAAGGATGCTGCAGGAGCGCTACCGCGTGGTGGATCTCCAGCACGAGCAGTGCATCCACAAGGCAGAGCGCAGCTACGTGGAGTCCACCGCCAGGAACTATAACCATCTGCAGGCCTGCCTGGATGGCCGTGCCGAGCCGAAGCCCATGCCTACGACCACATCCTCGACATCCTCGACAACGACGACGACCACTTCCACCACGACAACGACCACAGAGGCGCCGACCACCGAAGTCCCCACCCAATCCCCTTTAGACGCGGACGATCAGTTCAGGAGGCTCTTGAATTTGTTAAACTAATGTCCAGCAACGTGTATAACTTTCTAAGGAAGAAGCTTCGCCATTAAAGTGAGGGCTAATCCTTCAGCAAACATTAGCAAAAGCCTGGAAATTCAACCCTCAGTGGCTAATGAATTAACCCCCTTTGACAGAGCTACCCTAAGGGGTTGCCTTAGCAGTGGGATTGAATTTCGCAAATTGCAAAACAACGAAAGAATTAGCAAAATATTTAGACAGAGCAACGGGGGAAGTCCTGAAAGTCCTAGCAATTTACTTATGTCAGCAGTTAAAAGTCTTTAAGGGGAGCAAGGACTGAACTGTTGGGTTGTCAAGTGTCTTACTCTTACCTTTTAATTGCCAAGACTTTTTTGCACAAGTTGCTTTTATAGATTGATTGCAAAACTAAAAGCTGCCCTCGATTAAATAACTCAATACAGATAATTAATGCAAAGGCAAACAAACTCAAAACTGAGTGGCATTCTAATCACTTAAATGCTTTAGATTAAATAATTACAGTAGCTAATCTCCTTATATAAACCTCTTCATGACTTTAAAAGCATCATAATTGTTGTTAGTCATATATTGCAAAATAGTTTAAACTATAAAGTCTTTATTGAACTTTCAACCATTAGAATAGGTTCTTTATTTAACACTGTTTTAAATAGTAAATGTTTTATGTGCGCTATTTTTTAATTTTTTAATTTAAATAATTAAACTGTTAGCAAGCTGAAAGATATTTAATTCTTAGAGTATTTATAGGTTTTATATAAACATGTACATACTATCAGCACTTGATTATCTCAAGTATTTATTCAAAAATTTCTTTTATAAATAGTAAGAGATATGTAAACATTTTTATACCCTTGCAGGGTATTATAATTTCAGTCAGAAGTTTGCAACGCAGTGAAGGAGTCATCTCCGACCCTATAAAGTATATATATTCTTGATCAGCATCAGCAGCCGAGTCGATCTAGCCATGTCCGTCTGTCCGTCTGTCTGTCTGTCTGTCTGTCTGTCTGTCTGTCTGTCTGTCTGTCCGTCTGTCCGTCTGTCCGTCCGTTTCTACGCAAACTAGTCCCTCAGTTTTGAAGCTATCTGAATGAAACTTTGCAGATAGTCTTTTATATACTCTCACTCGGACATAAGTCGGAACGGGCCAGATCGGACGACTATATCATATAGCTGCCATACAAACGATCCGTGAATTTTTAGAAAAAAAATTTTAATTTCACTGTTTTTGAACATATCTTAACCAACTTTTGGTTATGAGCTTTATATATTATTTTAGATTTTAAGATTAAATTTTATAAAACTCGGACTACTATATCATATAGCTGCCATAGGAACGATCGGGAAATTTGTAGAAAAAAGAATTATAACTTTGTCAGTTTTCAACATAATTTCTTCAACTTTTAGATACTAGTATTTCATATTTTTTCAGAATTTTGTTGTAAATTTCATAAGAATCGGACGACTATATCAAATAGCTGCTATACAAACGTTCGGTAAAAAAATGTAAAACTGTAAAAAATTTAAAACTGTAAAAAATGTAAAACTGTAAAATTTTATGAATATGAAAGTAATTCATATTATATTATATTGGGATAGATTAGAATTAATACAATTGGAATCTGCAAGGGTATACAAACTTCGGCGTGCCGAAGTTAGCTTCCTTTCTTGTTCTTTATATTATTTCCCATTGTTTAAGCTTTAATGAGATACAAATTGTATTCAATGACATTTTCTCTATGTTATAAATATTTAAAATACTTTTCAATGTATTGTTTATATACTCTTTCGAAAGTCCACTGTATATACTCTCTTTTAATATGGTAACTCAATATCAACACTTGCCCTTATAGGCATGGTCAGTCCCATAGTCGCTGCATATCACTCTGAATGCGACTCGCATGCCGCGAGTGTTGCAACACTCAAAATATTCAAAACGACACTCATATAAAACCAGTTTCCAGAGCGGATCGAAATCGGCTGAGAGCGAGAGAATCCCGTATTCTATATAGCTGATACATATATATGGTATACAAAGTGTAGTTTTTAAAACCCAAATAGCGCTTGGCTGGTCAAGCGGTCGGCTATCAACAACAGTTGAGCGACAAAGGCGGCGGCGTCAACAACGCAGAAAGTGAAACTAAATAATCATCCAACTCTGAACCGATCTCTGGCTGGTCTCTAGCTTTAATCTCCGCCAGGAGGTCACCACCAACAACACACAGACACGAGCAATTACAGTAGCTGCTATGTGGCTGACCCTGATTACAGGCGCTCTGATCTTGCTCCTCACCTGGGACTTTGTACGGAAGCGCCATCGAGTCACAACCTTTGCAAAGTCCAAGATCAAGGGACCCCTGTCAGTTCCAGTCCTGGGATGTGGCATCGAGGCTTTGTCCCTGGGAGCGGAGAGTATGTCCCTATACTTCACCTATAACTCCTATTCCCAGGAATGAATTAAAGCTTACTAAATCCCTTTACAGACATCATCCCATATGTGGGCGATATGTTCGAGAAGTACGGCAAGAGCTTTTGCTTTTGGGTCCTCGATGAGTGCATATTGTACACCAAGGATTTCAAGGACTTCGAGGCCATCCTAAGCAGCACCACGCTCCTGGAGAAGGGTCAGCTCTATCGCTTTCTGCGACCCTTCCTCAACGATGGTCTTCTCGTCAGCACGGGCAGGAAATGGCATGCTAGGAGAAAAGTCTTCACAAATGCCTTCCATTTCAAGGTCCTGGAACACTATATGGAGATTATGGACAGGAATAGTGGTGTAATGGTGGAGAAGCTGAAAAAGGTGGCCGATGGCAAGACTCCAGTGGATATACTTCAGTTCGTTTCTTTGGCAGCACTGGATGTGATCACAGGTGAGTTAGGTTAAGGTTGAGCCAATTAGAATCATTTATAGATACAAAAATAATTGCTCTAAAAGCGGTTTTTTAATTTGTTTACCCTTAGCTAAAAAGTACACAGTATAGTAGAGACATTGAACACTTAAAAACGTGATGGTTGAGTTAATAAGTCAGGTTTATATCTCAGTTAATCATCTACATTTACTTGTATTATAAAACGTAGGAATTTCTGTTATAAATATTATATATACGTCTAGGTTACAGACCTTTTGAGCTAGGTGGTAATATTATACTGCATTTTATGTTTATTACTTAACTTCACTTGGTAATAACTATAAGCCGAGTTTTAAGCCAAGGAAAGTACAAAATCAATATAGAAACAAGAAAGAATGCTAACTTCAAACCGAAGTTTGTCTACCCTTGCAGTTTGATATGGAAAATCATCATAACTACCCCATAAAATTATTAAATTACATTCGAAAAACTTTTCTGCGCTAGTTGTAATTAAGTTAACAAATCAGCATTTTGAATTTAAAATTTAAAGAATTCAAATCCAACATAAAGTGGCTTTTCTTTGCATAAATCATATTAAGCTAACCAACAGTAGGTCTCCGTGCCGCCTTTTTTTGCCCGTTTATTGATTTATGAAACTCTTTTTGCAGAGGCCGCCATGGGTGTCCAGGTGAATGCCCAGAACGACCCCGATTTTCCGTACATTAAGGCGCTCAAGAGGTGAGTATGCACCACTAATATGAGTGTACATGTGTGTTCAACACTTTCCCTGTTCCCACTCCCCCGGTTCCTTCAGTGTGGTCTACATCCAGCCGGATCGCATGTTCAAAGTCTCGCAGCGCTACGACTGGCTGTTCCCCCTATTGGCGCCGCTGCTCCACCGGCAGCTGGTGAACGATATCCGCGTCATGCACGAATTCACCGACAAGGTCATCCGCGAGCGGCGGGCAACGGTGGAGCGGGCAAAGGCGGACGGCAGCTACCGGCCACTGGGTGGGTGCACTGAATCATTCACAGTGGAAACTATCAACTCACTCTCTCTTTCTCTCTGCTCACAGCTCTAGGTGATGCCGAGATCGGCACCATCTCGCAGATGGCTTTGCTGGACATCCTGCTGCAGGCAACCATCAACAACGAACCCCTCAGCGATGCGGACATTCGCGAGGAGGTGGACACATTCATGTTCGAGGGGGATGACACCACCAGCAGTGGTGTCTCCCACGCCCTGTACGCCATCGCTCGGAATTCTGGGATTCAGCAGCGCATATACGAGGAGCTAGTAGCGGTTCTAGGTCAAGATCCCTCCGCTCCAGTAACCCAATCGCAAATGTCGGAGCTGAAGTACCTGGAGTGCGTGATCAAGGAGACGATGCGTCTGTATCCGCCGGTTCCTGCTGTTGGCAGACACACAACCCTAGATTTGGTGATCGGAGATAAGGTCATTCCGGCCAACACGAGCATTTACCTTGTACCATACCATGCCCATCGGGATCCAGATTACTTTTCGGATCCGCTCACCTTCAAACCCGAACGTTTTCTCGATGGCGAGGCAGAAGCTCATGCGAACTTTGCCTATATTCCCTTCAGTGCCGGACCCAAGAACTGTATTGGCCAGAAGTTTGCCATTTTGGAAATGAAATCTTTGATCAGCAAGGTTCTAAGATACTACGAAGTACTTCCACTCGGGGAAGAGCTCAAGCCCATGATGAACTTTATTCTACGATCTTCCACGGGCATTAATGTGGGCTTGAGACCCAGGAAGACCTAAGCTTTATGGGGAAAAATCCCCTTACTAGGACGTTTTGTTAAGGTTTTGGTTCAAGGTTAGTGGGATACTCGTGATAAAGAGTTGGTAGGATAATTCTTTGTTATTTAAGTACTTAAAAGCATGTTTGAGATTCAAATAAAGGCTGTTTTTTATAAATAAGGAGGATTTATAAGAAATGCGATATGAATTTTTGTATTTGTGATTTGTTTATAGTTTTTGTTTTTACTTGAAAGTGTTTAAAATGTTAAACAACTTTCTGCTCCATCTTATATATCTGTAATTTATTTATCTCTTCGTAAAATATGAATTTTCTATTCTTTTGGGTTATAATTAATCAAGTTAAATAAGATATTTGAACAGACATAAAAAAAGCTTTATATTTAAAGATCATACAACACTAAACTAAATAACATATAATTTTTAAGACCATCCCATTAGCTTATGCTCGCTTTTAAATGACCCTTAACTCCAGATCATGATTAATGAACTGGAAAAGAAAGAGACTTCCAAATCCAGCTCGAGGCTCTTCCGATTTAAACGCCTCAAGACGGAAACACTATGATTGATGATCGGTTTATAAAGAAATTATTTGAGTTAATAATGAAGCAAAAGTGCGAAATAATTCAACAAGATCTTGAGATCTCAGCGACGGCGGGTAGATAGACAAAAGCCAAATTATTATGCCATTTATGGCAATGAAAACCAAAGTGGAAGATAGCTGAAAGACCTGGACAAAACTGGTGAGGGGAATGATGGTACTATATGGCCATAAGCCATTGAAGGTGCCGGCTGATACCATGCCTCTGCCCCTGCCCCTGTCATTTCTTCCACCAAGAACACGTTTGGCTTTTATGGCTTTCGGGCCAGAGTCTGGGAGTTGCTTCTTTTCCTTTCAAGGCGGCTTGGCTTGACTTGACTTGACTTTTCTCTGCGCCTTTTGTAGGGCTGAATAGAACCAAGATTGAGGGGAAAACAAAGACGTGGAACACCTGTTGGCCCCGCAGCAAGTGGCTCATTTATTAGCACAATTGGCGTGGCATTCGACGCCGGCATACGACCAAGATTTCAAGATGCAAGAACCCGAGAAGCATGTATGTGTAATTCCCGGAATGCGATTGCGTCAATCTCAATGCGTTTTATTGCCGGCAGCCGGAGGAGTGGTCATGGACTTGTCCGTTTCTAATTTTTATTTTTTTCACAGCAATAACTAATTAAAATGCAACTTGTAGTTGGGTGTTTACGACCCGTCGCGGGTTCTGGTTATAATTGTAGGTGAAAATCCACAGGAATGTGCAGGGGAGTGGCGTATATTATTATGCTGCTGCTGCAGGTGATAAAAGTTTTAATTTAGAGGCAACGCCTTGGGAGATTTCTTTAATATCCGTTGCTAATTAATTTTTGCAGCTCGTAAAAAGTTAATTGATCTGACCATACATTACTCAGAGAGAGGGAGAAGATCATTAATCACCAGAACCATTTCCATATTCCTAACCCACATCGACGGCACAATTTACGCGCTTCATTGAGTTTCCCATCTGAGACCACTGAGGCATGGAAAAAATATAAAAAAAGTGAAACAAAAATCTGAGGCTTGTCAACATTATATGCATAACGAAAAACGAGTTTTCCTCCACCAAGAAACGTGAACTTTTCATTTTCATTTCGGGGCTCACACACACACAGAGATTGACGAGGATTGAAAAATTGGGGAAATGTGTTAAATGCAACGTGAGAGAGAGAGAGAGAGAGAGAGAGACCGAGTGAAAAATGCTCAATAAATATTTTCAAATGCTTTGCATAAATAAATGCAAAATTGTCTATGCCAAAACGAAGGAGGCACGGCCTGACAGCCTCGCCAATTAAGGCAAAAGTTGCAAGTGCGATGGCGGCATCGTTGTCGCCAAAAATAAAAACGAAACAACAGACAAGTAAAAAATGTTGACAATGGTAATTAATAAACGAATTTGAGATATTCTGTACATAAATTAATTAACTGAAATTTTTAGAGAATTATTTGTTTAAAAATAAATTACTTAAGGGGTTCCAAACTCTAAATATAATATACCTTTCTCTAGTCTAATCCCTTACAGTCTCTTTAATATCTTTGTACTATTTAGTACCTATCAGCTCTATATACCCCTGATTTAAACATATTTAATGGGTATTTAACCAACTGTACGTAAAACTAGTTTGCCTGCAGCTTAAAAATAAAAAAAAAAAATATATATATATATATAAAAACCCAACAACTGAAAGCGCAGAAAAGGAAATCGTCGCCGGTCGTCATCGAACTTGTTGTGTGTGGTTGTTGCTGTTATTTTAGCCATTTAAGGCTTTTTGGCGTGTTGCGTGTTGCGCATGCGCCTTGTGTGCTATCAATTTCAGTGGCTCTCTGTGGTGGCAAGTGTGTGCCTGAGTGTGTGGTGGAAATGGTACCAAATATCGATATATTGATATCGGATTAAATTAGGTATCGAATTTTTAGAAAATAAGTTATTTTTAAAAGGAACTTTGAATATTTAAGTTCTAATTACAGTCCTGCATTTGCTTTTAAAGCTTGAATAATTCACAAATACAACTTATTTAATGAATGTATTTATTTATAACGATATTATATCGATATATATAGAATATATGAAAAAACAAATTCCCTATGCTTAAAGAAATTCGATTTATTCGATATACAAATACCGATAGATCGCATTTTCCTTTACCACACATAAATAGCAATGTGTGTTTCTATACATGATCTATGATTATTCATAACGATATTACATCGATATATAAACAATTTTAATACTAACCAAATAAATAAATTCTCTATGTTATAGAAATTCGATTTTTTTCGATCTACAAATACCGATAGATCGCATTTTCCTTTACCACACATAAATAGCAATGTGTGTTACGATACACCCCTGACTCAGTGTGTGTGTCTGTGAATTCGGGTCATTCGCATTTTCACATTTTAAGGCGTAAGTTGTTTTTTTTTCTTGGTTTTGCATGTTGATTTTGAAAAGATTTCTGCCTTGCAGGCTGCATTCGCTGCACTTGCTGCCTTTGCTCTGGCAAGTTGCAACTTTTACCCAGGGATCCGCCTCCTTCACCGCGTTTCTTGGCCAAGTTGGAGCTGGTTGTTAATGGGTAATGGCATGTTGTAGTTGCTGTTTTTGCTTTGTTTGTTACTTAATTGCGCCAAAGTCATTAATAATCGATTAACAATATATGGCCAGAGGATGCTGATGATGTGAGCTGCTGCAGCTGTGAGTTTAGAGTCGCAGGAAATTGTGGAGAGGAAATGCTTTGGGAGTTTCCTTTCAGACAAATGGGAGCAGGAAAGTCAATCAAGGAAATTTCTAAAGACAAATAGAGACTATTTCCTATAAAAAAAACTAACTAATTTAATAGTTTAATAAAAAAACAGAAGCGTAGATCCCCCATTCACATTTAAAAATTATTTAAAATTACTTTCCTAACCACAATCTTTTGGTTAATAATTCTGAAACCAGTACAAGTCGCCATAATTTGATTTTCAAACGTTTTCAGCCATAAAAGCTCGACGTTTAATGTCACCTGTCCCGCTTCTACCGTGGAAGCCTGAGCACACTCGCAACAGGTGTCTAATTGATTGACTGACGAGCGACAGACGACAGGCGAGATTGGATGATTGGAGGATTGGGAGTTGGGAAGCTTAGCTCCACATGGACGCGGAACATGGAACATGGAAATGGAGATGGAGATGAAAATGGCGATGCACTGACAGCCCTGGCCAAACAATGCAATTCAATATATCAAAAGGAAAACAGCTCATTGTTTGTCACTCTGTCGCCCAGAAATCGATAGTGCCAGCGGGATCGTGGAGTTGAAGATGGAGAAGGAGGAGCATAAGGAGGACATGCTGGCCCGAATACATCAAGGAAGCTGGAACGGCACAAAGGAAATTGAATAACCAGGCACACGAAGATGCACAGCCAGTCGGATGTCGGAGGACTGAAATAATAAATGCCCAATGATGATATCTATGACGGGGCCCAGACAGACAAAGGAGCCCAGGCACCAGGCACGCCACCAAGACCGAGGCCGAGCACAAAGAGTTTGCTTTGAGATGCGAGTCCCGGATTCGGAAACGAGAGAAGATGTAAGGGGGAGGAGGAAATTGAGGGCAGCTCCGGAGAGGTGGCTTCTCCACTTTGCATTCCCTGGAAGCTGCAGAAAACATACTCGTACTTACAATCTAAAGATCGGTGGTTACTTTATTGAAACTGAGAGAAAAATGTAGAGTTTGAATGATGGTTTTCTCATATATTAAATTATCTAAAGAACTGATTTTAAAGTCCCTTAAAACATTTCAATTATAACCAAATTAATTTAGAAAATTCCCCATCTTTTGCATGAACATCTGAAAATGTTAAAGCTTTCCTCTCAGTGCATTTGCCCAGTTGCAGCTGCAGATTTATGAGCGGCTGTCAGACAACAAAAGTAGCGAAATGCGCGAGTCCAAGCTGCAAGGCAGCCCAGGAACTTGGTCCGAAATGAGTTCATTGCACGAGGAGGCCAAGGAGGTGGCTAAAGCATTGCTCCTACCGATGCTCCTGTTTCAGCTCCCTTGAATGCCTTAGCTAATGAGTTGTCAACTGGCCTGATGAGTTTTATTTGCCAGCCAGACAGCTCAAAACAAACAAGCAAATGCGGCAAACAAATAGTAAAAAATAAGATATATGCTCAGCCCGGGGATTTGCATATTATCCTGTCGGGTTTGTTGACTTCGCGAGTGTCAAAGTCAATGTCAGGAAAGGAAAAAACTCCGTCTGGGACTTGTAGAAGTGACAGTTTAAGTGCATCTATTACAGCTCCTGCTCCTTTAAAAATATGTATTCGACCACAAAAACGGCGACTCACGTTTCCGCTTTTGGCCATAAAAAGGCCGTTTAGATTTATGGCTAGTTGCTATAGTGGCGTCCAAGCATAAAAGGATGCGTCGGCTGAGTCACTTTTGACTCATAAAATATGCAGTCTAGTGAAAAAGAACTAGGAGTTTCCAGCTTGAATTGAGCTCCACCAAATATTCAATGGGAGAGGGTAATAAATTAGTGATTTTTTGTTGCATTTATTTTAGAATTTTATTTTAAAACAGAGAAAATAGGTAATAAATAAAAAAATACTATAAATGACTTATGCAAAACGCAGTTAATTTATACAACTGGTTACATTCCACTTTTAAAAGTTATAAGCAATAAACTTAGCTTAATTAATTCAGCGTAATAGAATGCTAATAAAAAACTCTTTACCTGGTTCTCTATACTATTAATTAAACATTTATTAATTCAATCTATATTCTGTATAGAATTTCTTTTAGAAACTGTTAAAATCCACAGCTTTTAAAAGCATATCTATCGCCTCCAACTGTTTCCAATTAATTCTCATTAAAATCAAATTAAGCCATAAACTACACCAAGCCAATTTTCAAATTTCATCATTTCCTGCCAATGGTTTTTTCTAGTTCGCTTTTTTTGGGGTTTTTGAGTTATTTGATTTCTATTACGAAAACTTCAAGCTGTCTTAGAGACTTTGGACTTCATTTTGTGGAGGAGTGAGTGTGTGCGCTGTCAGACATATGCCATAAATTAGAGGCGATACTTTTAATGAGCTGCGAGTGTGGGTGATGGGTTGCACAAGGCGCTGCTCAATCAAGGGCTTATCCAGCCACTAAGTTCAATTAAATGCTAGTTGAATGTTGGCCAAATTGGACCCAAAAACCAAAAGCACTTGCCCAGACAAATTGAGGAAGCGAAGCGCCAGACACAGATGCAAGGGTACATATAGAAAAGAGATACAGATACAAATAAAACAGCTGTGCAAACCGTAACCAAAAAGATACATACAGTCAACGAAAAAACAATGACATTGAATGAATATTTAAACTCGTAACTAAAGAGTAGCTAAAGTTTATTTAAAATTAATAATTGTCTTTCAGGTATGGTAAATATTTTAAGCTTAAGCATAAAATATTACTATTATATCTTACAGATATCCACAAGTATCTTAAACCTTTTTTCGAGTGTCGTCAGGGAAAGGAGTCAACAGAGTCAATGTACTAGCTCCCCAGATTGTGTAATATTTTAGACAACTTTTCGTGTAAGCCCCGATTGCATCGGGAATGGAAATCAGTTGCAGGTTGTGCAGGACCCAGACCCATAAAACTTCAACAACTTCATCTGGCGTCGCGGCTGCATAGATTTTCCAATAAAAATAATATTTATAGCCCCGGCAAAGCAGAACTTTACGCTCTCCAGACAAACCGAAGCGAAAACATAATTAATGGATCGGTGCGGGGCCTTGGAAATATGCGAGTTTAATGGCTGTTGTGTAATCTGGAAATGCATTTCCCAGCAACAACGCAGCATCAAATAACATGCCTTTAAATGGAAATATTTCTCCATTTGAATGGCCGGGACAAGGGGGAGGGTGGGAGGATGGGATCGGATTGGATCAGCCGCAAAGCTTTCCGTTTGATAATGCATCATTCGATCACGCGGCAACGACGGCGACGGCGATGGCGGTGGCGGCATTTTTCAATTATATTGCCAGCCGATGGATCCGAAACCGGAGCTCCCGACATGTGCACTTAGATAAAAGCCATTAATACAAATTATTTTTAAAAAACATGTAAATTTGCTTAGATGAATGTGGTTTTTGTGGGAGGAATATTTAAGCTTTGCTTTTACTAGTAATTTTTTACAGCACTTTCTTGAATATTAATTATTGTTGAAGAATTGTTGTAGAATTGATTCGCTTTTCTCTAGAAAATACTTTATACAACAGCTTTATGTTGCTTTCTTGAATATTATTTATTGTTGAAAAATTGTTGTAGAATGGAGTGGCTTTTCTCCATAAACTATAAAGTAGATTTATGTTTGTTTTTGTTAGATCTAAAAATGTTTTTAACATAAACAGAGTTTTTATAAAATGTATAATAACTTAACTCAAGTCTATAAGCAACTCGTTATATTTATATCAATAAAATCTATACCTTTTCTTGGTTTTTTTCTGGTCAATTAGTTTATATTATTTTTTTCATGTGCACAGTGGGCGAGGCCCCTTAATTTTGAGAGTCTAAATGCTCTCGCAGAACTTTGTTTCAATCCCCTTTTTGTTTATTTGCTTTGGCTCATTAGCGTTCGGACTCACGTTTTCCCAGCAGACGTGCCACGTTATCTGTATTCCCCAGATATTTGGGCGTTGTGCATTCTGTGGAAATGGTAATGGAAATGGAAATGGAAATGCACATCGCATTGAACACTTTCCCATGTCAGTGAAATTAACCCCGCCGAGTGCCACTTGACTATCATAAAAAAAATCCAGAGCGATAAGCGCTTGTCTATTTATGGCCAATCGTTGTTTTGTTTACAAACGAGCGAGCACTTGGCCATAAAAAGAGGAAATCGAAGAAGCAACTCCTTATCTAAGTAAACTATGGCTATATATTCATAGTAAAGAAGTCAATATGCCTCCTTAGAAGAGTATTATTATCGCTAGGTTTGTTTATCCAAGGTTTTCTAAATAATTTCTATGTAAACCCAATGAAAACTTGTAGTAATTAGAGCAATTCAATAGATTTTTAGATAAGAGCTCGAAGTTTAGTATGTTCAAGTGATATTAAGTAGGTTAAGTAAAGACAAATGAAAGTGAAAATTAATATTTATTCAAATATGATTAGTAATTTCTTTCCAATTGAAAGCCTCCTAAATTCTCTTTAATCCGCTTTCTGTTTGAGCGCACATCTGAAATCGAATAGGCATTAATTTCATGGCAATAGATCTGCTATAGCTTTTCCATATTCAAGTGAATCCAAGCAATACTTTCAACTTGAATAAACAAATTTGCTGAAATATGAGACTAATCAGTTTCTCTGGAGGCATTCAAGCCGATTAGCGTTTTATTTAATTGTGGCTCTCGGCAGACACGCTTCCCATTTAAATCGTAAATCCCAAGCCAAAGCCCCGGCAAATAAAACAAATTGCAAACTAATTTCGTTTTCATTTCTCGGCCCATCAAATATTGGCACCGCCAAAAGAAATTCGCCACGGGCCAAAAAACTCAAACAAAAAAATAAACAACAAAATACGAGGCAGAAATTATGCAAATTTCATGGAAAACGAAAGGCATTCTCCTTCAGCATTTGATTCGCTCCGCATTTGATTATTCATTAGTTGTGATTTTTGAGTGTTACGAGTTTTATGAGCCTTTTGGGATTATTATGCAATAAATACAAGAGTTTGCTGCTGTAGGCTAGATTTTTTAAGTACGATTTGATTGATTTTACATTTGTTTTGGTTTTGATTTGTTTATGCAAATAATGGCCCGGTTTTAAGGGGACCTTGAACCTTGAGACAATAGACATTAAATACTTGATAATTAAAGTCGGCTAAATCAACAAAAATCTGTCTAAAAATTGCTCAAGCGAGTCGGACTTAAAAACTTAAGAAAAAAAACTTGATTAAAATAAGAAAAAACAAAAAAACGACGAAACAATAGAGCGTCCAAGTGCAAGTAAATACGAAAATAACAACAACAACAACAACAACTGGACAAGATTCCGGCCGCAGCATGGCAACAACAAAGAAAAACACACAATTTTAACGAAAAATCTGCGACGCTGAAAATATACACTTGAAGGAAAGGGAGTTATTTTAGCTTTTTAACTTTTATTGTTTCAAATAAATTTTACTTTTGAATACAAAAAATATATATATTTAATTTCTTATGTCACTATTTATATGTTAAACTCAAAAATATTTATTAAATTCTTTAAATCATTTATTATTGCGACTAAAACTTGATTTATTAGAATTAGTGTCATGGAAATTCTACAACTCCATTTAATTAATTTGCTTTTCTAGCTCATTGCCTTTGTTTATAAAATAAGCCTATTCAGTTGCTTATTTATTTATTTCCATTCTAAATAGAATTATTGTTATAACAAACTGAATTACTGATTAGAACTTACTTTCAATGGCACGAAAAATATTTAACTGCTTACTAATTTGTCTCAGTGCTAAGGGTTTTTTTTTTCGGTGAATCAGCAAAATGTTTGAATGGAAGCAAGAAAACAAAACCAAAACAACAATTTACAGTTTTATTCCAATGCGTTTGGCGGCGGCAGGTAAGACAAGGAGAGCGCTAGCTAGAGCTGCAGCCAGAGCGAGACGCCCTCAGGCAGATGGAACTCTTGCCAAAAAAAAAAAAAGGAAGGGAAATAAGGGAACCTTTCGTCTGGTTTTCGGCGCTTTCAAGGAAAAAACTATAGAATTTGTACAAACCTTGTAGCGATCAGAAGTAAATTACACCAACACTTGCACTTTCAATTGCCAGCAATTGTTGTAATTCGTTTTTTGCAAAACCGGCACAGAAAAACGCGCGCGCGATCACAAAGAATGTAAACAAAACAATAAAACACTGAAAACCTCACAGAATCTGGCTTATATATTGTAAAATATACTTGTTTTGTAGTAACTTGGTTCAGCACTTGGTAAACAAGCTATTTGTTGATATGTTTATAAACAAAAACCGTGTAAAACTACGAAAAACGGCGTACAAACACTTTTATTTCAAATATTGGAGTCTGGATAGATAAACTTTACTGATTAAACAGAAAAAGATATAACTGATTTTTTATAAATTTATTTCTACATTTATTCCCCTCGAATCGATTACGATCGTTCTATAAACTTTATAAACAAACTTTAAATATTAACTTTTAGCGACGCAGCGGCCGCCTGCTTGCGCGATTCGAATTGGACTGAATATATATATATACCCACGATCCAATAACAACCCCCGACAAACATGTTTATATATATATATATAGCCCGACAAACATATATCCACTGTGTTGCCACTTTAGCTATTTGCTGGCTATATCTGCCACCGGCGCAGGTAAAAGTTACCTGGATCGGTGGAACAGGCCAGCCAGCGGCCTCTAACTTAAAACGGCTTTTTTAAACAGGTAAAAGAACATTTCGGATTGGTTAAATGTTTTTAAAAATATATTAGTAATTGCACTTTTTGGTAATTTTCATTTGAAATCAACCAACTAATTTTGCAAAAATTCTGGCATTTTCAAAACATTTATTAAGTTCATAATTAATAACGCCGTGTTTAGCGGTAAAAATTAAAATAAACCCTTAAAATGTTTGGGAAAGGTCGATTAGTTTTTGTTTATTTACTTCAAATTCGAGAAAAAGTGGATTTTTTCAATCACTTTTATAAAAAATCGTGTGACAAATTTATTTTTTTTATATTTTTCATTTATTTTACTACCTGCCATAGCAATTGAGATACAGATTTAAATACGTACCATTTCGTATTACCGAGATTGGCTGAATCGCGATATCCAGCGGACCACTTTATATTGAGTGTATTTGAAAGCGGAGTAACTTTGTAAATTTAAAATTTTTTCAGTTAAAATAAATTTGTAAATGTACACAAATAAACAATGAATATATGATAAAAAATTCAAAATTCTGTCGTTTAGTCGAGCGGAGATACGAATTTTTGAATTACAGTCTAAAAACGGCTTAAACTTGAACATGATCCCTACCAGAGATATGTTTACCGGGGAAATTAACAGACTGACTTTGCAAATGCAATTATCAGTAACAGAGTTTTGCATGTAAAATTAACAGAATTAACAACATACTGTTGTCAGAGTTTTGGAGAAGATGTTAGGAAAAGGAACAACTTAACATACTGTTGTCACAGTTTTGGAGAAGCAGGGTGGAAAAGGAATCCGAAAGGATCTCTCGAGAGAGCACGAGAGAGCAAGCCGAGAGCGAGAGCGCTCTCTTTTAGCTATTTTCCCACCAGATCTAGCTCGAGCTGAATCCACAATCCACATACATACAAACACTGCAGCGTTGCCAATTTAGCTATTTGCCGGCTATAATTTTAGCTAATATTTTTCAGAGTCTAGCTTATTCAAGAGCTCATCACTGAAAACTAAGAGTGACTGCCTTTGGTGCAGAAAAAAAATACAGAAAAAGTGACCGTAATCTGGGTGATAAGAGAAAAATAATATTTGAATATATTTTTATAGCGACTTTTTCAAACATTGATATTGTAAGGTTTCGTCGCAATAAAACACACAATTAGCTCGATTAATAGTATTATTTAATGAGTAATGAGTAATAATATAAATGTGTGAATATTTAGTTTAAATTCAAATTATATGACGCGTTTCAATTTCGTATTCTTTTGCGGCCAACTTCTATTTCACAACTGTGTGACCGTTTTTCATTCTTACATTAATACTTGCTTATCGATATATCTTAATTTCTACAAATGTCGTTAATATTAAATTCTTTTTTCTTGTAAATTAAATACCAACATGAACTGAACTCTTTACAGATATATATTAATATGTAAATAGTTTAAATATAATATAAATTAGATAAGGTAACACTAAGAACTATCATATGTAACTATCGATAAGACATAAGCACACGATATATTGTTATCGCCCAGATACGATCGAGAAGAG
>VNJS01000521.1:0-16864 GCA_008042575.1 Drosophila watanabei
GCTCCCAAGTACCGTGGGCCTTATAAGATAAGCCGTGTGTTCGATAATGATAGGTACGAAGTCGTTGATATTGATGATTGCCAGTTAACACAAATGCCATTCAGAGGTGTTTTAGAACCTGCTAGACTTAAGCCTTGGATAAGTAATGTTAATAAAATGGTAGCCCTTTGTTTAAAAAGATCGTGGTCGATCTGTAGTCAGGTCGGCCGAATGTAAATAGTTTAAATATAATATAAATTAGATAAGGTAACACTAAGAACTATCATATGTAACTATCGATAAGACATAAGCACACGATATATTGTTATCGCCCAGATACGATCGAGAAGAGTACGATGACTAATAAAAAAGCACAAGTACGAGAATGACGTGAAAATAAGAAAATAAAGAGTTTTACACTTGTAAAGCAAAATATATTTTTTCCTCCACATTTACCGATCGTTTCTCAGGCAGCTATATGATATAGTCGTCCGTCATTATTCCAGCTCTTTTATAAGCTACTTCTAATCAATACTTAGAATCTTTAGCATAGTCATCTACATAGAGGAGTGGATGTTATTAAAATGTATTGGTAAGTTTGATGCTTTGCCGATTACTAGCTCATATGGACAATACTCATGTGCAATATAGGGTGTCGTATTGAAAAAGGCATTCGAAATATTAGAGCTATACGTTCCAATCAGATTTATCTCCTGAAATATAGGACCGAATGAATTCATTAAATGTTCTATGGTTTGTTTCAACTGTTCTAACTCTTTGGTGGTGGTGTGTAATAGACGTTATATATTAATTGGTATTGCGACAAGGTATTTTGTAAAATCACAAATTAGAATTACTGCATTGAGTTTAGGTAGGGAACCGACCGTACCCACAATTACCCTGTTAAGAGCCGTTTGTGGCGTTTCGATTATAGTCATTGGGGCCTTCGTGTGTTTTTTTTTTTTTACTTTAGGCATTTTGGGCATTTTCTTATATAATTTAAAATATATCTTGTCATATTTTTCTAATCATGTTTGGAGGGGGGCGGCTTTACTCTGTAGGGGCACTCGATAATAAAAAAAATGTATAGACTTTTTGGGTTATTGCGCGACCTGCGTCGGTTCAGTCTTTATTGAACGAAATGTAAATTGGTACTTATTACAAAAAGACGTTGGAATAGCCTGGTGGAGCGGATTTGAGAGCTCTTTGGAAGGTCTTTGGGATCATATTGCTTTCCGAAATTAAGCTCCGTTTTGGCGTTGACAGTCCCCCCCCCCCTTCTGAGGATATGCAACAAGAATATCAGAAAGGATTAACTCTGGAAAGCGAAGTGACGCGCTCGTTTACATGGAGACTGGCATCGTCCGTCACTGCGGCACGACCCATTGGAATGGTGATGGTGGAAGCCGAACAATTGACGCAGTACTTCTTTACGATGACTTAAAACGGTGGCACTTCCGAACAGGATGGTTTCCTTGACCCACTCGGCATGGGTAGGATACAATACCTCCGGAACGTCTGCTTTGTTGTCATGATATGGAACCCAGTAATTAAATGAATCGAAGGAAGTGGTTCCTCGTGTGGAGAACGAAGAAATTCTTTGGGTTTTTGGATATTTGCGTTAAGGCATCAGGAGAAATCGAAACACTGAAGGAAGAAATGCTTGGATGCAACAAAGTGTGATGCAGGCCATAACAAGCGAGAGTGGATTATCGCTTGCAAAGCATTTTATGCTGTGAGGAACCAGCCGGCTCCTCACAGATAAATAATGTAAATAATATGTAAATAGCCCTTGTATCATATTCCTCCTTTTTTTAGATATTAAGGCCAGATTAAGTTAGAAGTTGTGAAGTAGTTCTTAGGCTGGGGTTCTGCTGTTTTGACGCTGTCGATCGGCTTCGGAGGGATTTCATTTATCAAAAGAGGGGACAGAACTGAATCGTTCTTGGGTTTGGCTACAAGAAGAGGCTTAAGTTGAAGAGAAACGCGGCCACATTGTAGTGTTGCGGACACTCCGCAGAGAAATTCCATGCCTAAGAGTACATCTTCCATAATTTCGGGTAAAATCAAAAGTGGAAATTTGACCCAACGTTGGTCCAACTAGACTTTTGCTACTAGTGACTGGGTGATCTCCTTGCGTGAGCCTTCGGCTAGGCTGACTTGTGTGCGTACCGACCGTACGTCATGGCGTTATATGGCGTTCCCACTCTTTGAACGACCCGACGATTGTGTTCGAACGATGATTCTGTTGACTGTACTCGTGGTCAATTGCTATGTGTGGGAGAGAGACGCCGATGTGAGTGAAACAAGGTGGCTGCGCTGTGGGGAGTATAGGTTAGCTTCGCCCTGCCTCGTGCTTTTAAAATCACGCGACCTGATTTGGTTGACCTCTAGAGCACCTTTCCTCTCTCTTTCTTTGCTATTCTTACTTGCTTATATATGTTTGTGTGGCTCACGCGATATGCTCACCACGTGATCTTTTCGCTCTGGTAACCTCATGTTTTAGGTTATGTTCGTGTTTTCCTTATGTGTATGTTCTATACTGGGTATATATATGGGTATACTTGAAAAAGTTCTCCCGAATGCGTCTCTCGCTTAATATATATTTATTTGGGTTTACTTACTACAAAGTTCTCCGTCTCGTTTTGCTTATACTTTAGTAGAAGTTCTCCCGAATGTGCCACGAGTTTATGGCTATGCTTGGGTATACCTGATACAAAGTTCTCCGCCTCGTGTTGGGTATACTTTAGCACAGGTTTTCCCGAAGAAATGGGTATACTTTTATTTGGAAATGTTCTCCCGAGTATATGTCTCTCGCTTAAATGTCTAAGTTGCTGATCTTCTAGGTTATACACGTGCGATTCGTCGCGCACATATATATTCTTGGATTCTCATGTCCCTCGATATATACCTTTCCTTACGCACCAAACTTGGGAAAAATCGCTTTTGTATGGCTGAACCAAAATTTTTCCTATCTCAAGGCAACCAAATGGGTCTTTAGGCCCATATATATATATATATATATATTTCATCTAAAATTCGTAAGCCCCATGTCCCTGCTCGAGCGTCATCAGTGAAGTAGTTCTTAGGCTGGGGTGAAGCTCAGTCACGCCAGGATCTCTACAGAAAATTTATAAAGATAGGACAATGGGTCTTCAATGAACGGTGGGCTGACGTTAGATGGAGATTGTCAGCCACCGGGAAACGAAGTAGGAAAACGGCTTTGTTTTGGTGTTTGCAAAATAGCGAAGGGGATCCGCGGTAGTGCGTACTGGGTCTGGTTCATGGCACTCGCCGCGAGGAGACCGAGAGGGTTCGATTACGGGACGTTTTCTACAAGTTAGAAACTATGCATCTGGCAGGTGGAATCACAACAGGCACTCGCCGAGAAGGTCGTCACCCTGGATGGCAAGTTCCCCCGTCAACACTCGATGTTGGCCCAAGCTATGCGGCCGGCTGGGCCTGGCTCCAGACAAGTTTTCTGGATGAAAAAATATTGGTTCATCGTGATATGGGTTGGCTTCGGTATTTTAGTCGGCCGGTAAATAAAAATTTAATTAATCTTATTTTTTTTTTAAATTTTTGTATTATTTTATTCATTTATTTTTCTCAGTGTATTTCTAATTAACAAGATTTTATTCATCGAAAATTTTCCTCAGTCTAATTTTCTTTAGTGTAGTTTTTCTCGGTGTAAATGCACTGCGCTTATTTCTAGGGTTTTCATACAAATTTTCTTTGATACACGTTTTCATTGGTTAGAGTTTGGGGTTAGGTTTTGTGCCAGGTTCAAGTTTGGATCGGGGCAAAGTTTTATATGCACTTGGCCATGTTGGCCGAATCTCCCTGCTGGCCACTCGCTGCGGTTTCACACACACAACTCGATGTCTTCGCTCCGGTTTTCCTGCTTCGTCAGCCGCCACTCGACGGCTGGGTTTCCAAGTTTCTCCTTTCTCTTAGATTGGCCGCGTGGCCTGCCGGGCATCTCTTGATCGTCTTACTTTTCCGCGTGCTGGGATTTTTGCTCTCTTGGAGTGGCACTCGCAATCTTCAGTTTTCTCCAAAAACTTGACCGCCTCGATCCACGTCTGATTTTCAACTCTCCTGGTTTTTTCCACTGCCAAGTTCTCGTTCCTCGCTTCGAAACTTCTAGCAGTTTTGTGCATCGCTTCCTCTCATTCTTTCCTTAGGGCACGTGTCAATTTTTGGGGGGTTTATTGCATGGCGTGATCGCGTACTGGATTGGACGAGGAGGAGCTCCTGCGCTCAGACGATGAAACTTTAGCTGCGTCCAATTCAGAGGGAAGTGCAAAGACTAGCACACCTCAAACGATACAACCAATGTCAAGTAAATCTGCGGCAAGCCAAGCCAAAGCGACGGGTTAACACGGGAAGACAAAACCGTGGACCCACCAGCAACGAAAGGCGCAGGCAAGCAAGGCCCATTTCATCCTCGCTAAAATCGCGAGGAATGAAAAGGAGGGCAATAGCAGACAAAGCCAGGTTCCTTGGAGTGATCGAGGAATCCGAGCGCTATGAGAAGGAGCACCCAGAAGGGTTTTTGCCTCCCCAAGCGAAGCGCAACCGCTCACAAGAGGTGAGCGAGAGTGCTCCGAAGAGAGCCAAGGACGCAAAGAGCGCACCGAGACCGACTACTTTTGTCAAGCCGGCGAAAAAGTTCAGCGAGGTGGCCAGAGACAGCCTCACAATGGCACTTGTTGATGAGCTCAACGACGATAGGCGCCTTCAGATGGAGAAAGGGGAGGAGGTCGAGACCCAGTTGGCGAAGATGGTAACTGACAAGATACTGTCCGAGCCAACGGGTCAGTCACCCTCCTTTGACTCCTCGGAAATGGTTAGAGGGCACGGGGGAATCAGGTGCGACGATGAGTTTTCGCGGGACTTCCTGGCGGACTGCGTTGCCAGACTAAGCAACGCATGGACGCAAGCTGGTCCCCGCCAAGGACATCCCAAGGAGACCCAGAGCTCGCATTTGGCTACTGGGGCTGTCTAGCCATGAAAGGGTGCTCAAGACTCTACGAGCGAGGAACAAGGGAGTCGACATGGAGGACTGGGCCATCCTCAAAGCAGAACGGGAAATGAAGTCCAGCCAGCCATACCTGTTCCTGATAAACCAGCGCTGCCTAGAACAGCTTGAAGCAGCAGACAAAAAAGTTCGGTACGGCATTTATAAGGCCAATGTAAAGATCTTCCTAGACGAACCGGAAGATATTCTGAAAGACGAAGTCGAGGACGCCAACAAGCTGTCGACGACAGCACCCTCAACATCATCCCGATCTAATGCCGACTGTCGTTCAGATCAACCTGAAGCGCAGCTTTAAAAAAATAAACAACATTATACACAAACTCGACAGGTAGGCCGAGGGTGGGTATAATCATTAAAAACAGCCTTAATGCTCTTCTCTACCCCAATCTCAGCAACTTAGCTCTAGCAGTGGCAAGATTCAAGGCGGCGGATGGGACAGCCATACTAATAGCCTCTGGATATATGGCCCACGACGAACCAGCACCACCCGAAGCTTTCATTAGGGTGATGCAGTGGGCCGAGGAGACTAAGACGACGCTCATCCGAACGACGCTCAATGCGAACGCAAGGCACACATTGTGGGGAAATAAGGAGGCAAACGAAAGGGGTGAGTCTCTCTTCGATAGTATTATATGTCGTGACGTCACTATTTGTAAGAAAGGAAACACGCCCACCTTCATCTTTCCAAGTACGGAAGGATTTCAGGGCTGGGAAGAAGTCCTAGATATAACAATCCAAATGAAGCATATCGATTATAAGGTAAGAAAATTGAGAATCGATCGTTTTCAGACCACAGGTACATATTCTTCGAAATCGTGACGCCGATATGTGAAACGGCGCCGAAGCGAAACCCACGCAACACTGACTGGAGCAAATACGGAAAGATTGTACAGTTAAAGGTCAAAGACAAAAGGATCAAGACTCGATCTACCCCGGAAGGATTAGATAAGGAAGTCGAAGACTTCACAAATATTCTGAACAAAGCTTATAAAGAGTCATGCAGACTACGAATTCTAAGAAGACATACCCACCATGGTGGATCAAAGAGCTTGGCGAGCTCAGAAAGAAAGTTCGAAAAGCCTTCAACACAAGTTACGGAACCAAAGACTGGCAGCCGAACAAAGCAATATACAAAGAAAATAAAAAGGCGATCTACGCAGCCAAGAAAGAATCTTGGAGTAGCTACTGCGAATCGCTAGAAGGACTCAAAGACACGGCTAGGCTAAGCAAAATCCTAGCAAGAGGGCTCACAAGCCCCACGCTTATAAACAAACCCGACGGGACAGGAAGTACGTCGGCTGAAGAGTCACTGGAAATCCTGCTGGATACGCACTTCTCAGGAAACCAAAAAGAAGAACCCCGAATAGTGGATATCATGACCATGGAAAGAATCCAGTGGACGATAGATTTCTTCGACAAATGCAAAACTCCAGGTCCAGGCGGAGTAATACCATCAATGCTGCAAAGGACAAAAGCATGAACGGGAAAATGGCTGGAAGCAATCTTCCAAGCATGCATCAAGGAAGCGAGTATAGTCTTCATACCAAAACCAAAAAGAAGTGGACACTTCCAAGCCAAGGATTATAGGGTGATTAACCTTACCTCATTTCTAATGAAAGCACTGGAACGGATACTTGATATCCAAATCAGAGGAAGAACGGAAAAAAACCTTTCCAATGCGCAACACGTTTACAGAAAAGGCCAATCCACTGAAACAGCATTACATGAGGTTGTACGATACATAGAAAAGACTCTACTTCTCAAAAACTACGCAATGGCCACCTTCCTAGATATAGAAGGAGCTTTTAAAAACGTAAAGGTGTCCCCACTGCTCTGGCTGATTAACATGGACGACATACTAAAAACAGTCAACAGCGAAGAAGTAAAAGTGGCAGACGACGTAGTCCTACTCGCTTCAGGACCATTTCTCGACGTCATCAGCGAACTAATGACAAGGGCACTCACTAAATTGAATGCATGGGCAAATTCAAATTCAATGGATTTGGCATAACCCCAAGTAATACGGAACTAATGCTCTTCACTAGGAATACAAAAGTACCCAGCTCACAAAACCAAAGATAGATGGCATAGAAATAGAGATATCACAGCAGGTAAAGTATCTTGGAGTAATACTGGATGCGAAACTTTCATGGAAACCGAATATAACGAAAGAGTAAAGAAAGCAAGCATAGCATTATATTACTGTTGGAAGATATTGGGAAAGAACTGGGGCATTCACCCCTTATAATAATATGGCTTTACACAGCAGTTGTAAGACCCATACTCACATACGGGGCACTAGTATGGTGGCCAGCACTAACTAGGGCACACAACATCCAGAAACTTACAAGGATACAGAGATCGGCATGCGCAGGAGCGACGGGAGCACTGAGATCATGTCCCGCAGCGGCGCTAAATGCCATCCTGAACATAATACCAATAGAGCATTTCATCAGGAATACTGCAGCACAAAGTGCGGTACGACTAAAGGCTAGTCAAAGCTAAACCAGATAAACTATCGCACGACAGAAGACACAGACTACATGACAACCGAACTGCGATTCGGTAACACATACACCACTTTATACCCTATAAGGGAAGACTGGAAGAGAGGGAGGGTAGCCGAACCGGATGAAGTATCACTCTACACCGACAGTTCAAAGATGAGCTGCGGGGTAGGGGCCGGAATCTTCGCCGAGAGCTGGGAAGTGGAAGAAGATATTTTCACCTCCCAGAGTCAGCGACAGTTTTCTAGGCGAAGGCTCTCGCGATACTGAGAGCTGCTGAACTTTCGCTTGCTCGAGACCTCCGGAATACCAAGGTAAGGATATACTCAGATAGCCAGGCGGCGCACAGTAGCGCCTCTAGAACAAAAGCCGTTGCAAAAATAAAAAAAGTCGATGTCGTAATCACGATTTTAACCATACTTAATCGACAGAGAATTTCCCAAGCACTAAGAATCTACAATAAAATCAATTTTATTTTTAGAAGATATAAGCATCCAAAGTTACAAAAATATTTCCATTTGAACAAATTCTAAATTTTAATCCTAATAAGCGTTTTCGCGCTTAGTTAAGACCAACTTTTTGGTATTTTGGTATATGTTACCGTTGCCGTTGCATTTCCGCAGACACAGCGTGACGCAGCCGATGAAAGTTGATTTTGGTCCAAAAAATATCCACAAAAGTCGTAGTTATAGTGTACTCGGTGGTGTTCATCGGTTTCAGAAGATATAGACTACTTTAGCCAGAAAAAAGTGAAAAAATTGACACCTGGCAGGTAGGGATTTACCTGTGAAAGCCCAAACCCAACTGCCGTTTTTTCAGCTTAGTTTACAGGTAATGAATGTATCTATCATTTAAAGAAAAAAAACATGACGATAGGTTTGGTGCACGTTGGATTTCGTATCTCCGCAAACGGGAACTAGAGACGATTCTTAAGGAATTTTCTCTGGACACCACAGGAAGATATTGCCGAGCGACTGCAGAATTGTCAAGATGACAGCAGCAACTCTGGCAGAAAAGTTGCTGAATTGGGACATAACTTTTAATGGACAACGGACCCGATCACGTTTATCCAACACAATATACAATCTGGAACAGGAGTTGGAACGGATATAAAAAAAATCTCCAACCATACAATCATCTGTTCACTAGGAAACATGAGTTCACGACGCTGGAGCAACTTACCGCCCTTTCGGTAAACCATGAAGTCACACGAGATTGAGACACATGAAGTCATGCACGAAGGCTGGCCGAACTGCGGCCACCGCCGAGAAAAATGGGCCGCGAGAGACCGTCATATCCAGAGGCACCGCCTCTGGTGACCGTAGCCATGGTGCCAAATTTTAGATTAGCTGGCAGGAATTGTGCGCAAGAGGGGCATTTTCAATCCCCGAGTTCTGTTCTGCTGGGAGTGTGGTGGCCGAGGAATACGGACCAATGAATGTTGCCAACGCAGTCTCCTGGGAAACGAGAAGAGTCTTCGGCCACTCGAGGAGGGGCCGGAGACTGCAAGGAGGAATCCTCGTAACTATGAGATGTACCACAGGTCCAAGCTAGCAGAATCATCGCGAAGGTACAGATTGAGGGACACGTATTCAACGCAACCATAGGCACTGGAGCCAGCAGGAGTTTCGTGAGCGAAAGAGTCGTACAACGAGTGGGAACACCATATAACGCAAACAATTCAGCCTGGCCAAAGCTCACGAAAGGATATAACCCAGTCACTGGTGGCAAAAATTCAGTTTGACTAACGTTTGGTCAAATTTCCACTCTTAGTTGTACCCTCAATCATGCAAGACGCACTCGTAGCCAGTGCCAAGAATGATTAAGTTCTGTCCCCTCTTTTGACTAATAAAATCTCACCGAAGCCGATCGACAGCGTCGAAACAGCAGTACCTAAACCAACGATCAACGAACCAGAGAGCCGGATGCTAGCTACGCAGACCAGCAATATTTTAGGGCCTCGAGGCGAAATAGCCGTGCGAAAAAATCCATTTCGACGGAAGGAGAATGCGGGTGAAACCAAGCCAGTGGAAGAATCGCGGGTGTCTTTCCTAGCCAAACCAGAGTATACACCTGTCGCTGGAGGAGCCCTCGCCGTAATCAAGGAGACCAGGAAGTAGTAGGACCATGGGTTAACAAATTTCTACTGGGGAAACTCGCCAAATTCGAGTGATTGACCAGAGTGCCTCACATAACCGAGCACTGTACTCGTGGGCAAGAAGTGGAGGGATGAGGTTGTGTGTAGATTTCTATCCTATTCCACATGCATATCCGCTGGCAAGAATAACCCACAATTTGAAGCGACGGATATTGGCAAATCCCCATGGCCAAGAACAGTCGCTAGTGCACTGTTTTTGGAGTTCCAGGGAGGGGACTGTACCATTAGAAGGTCATGCCGTTTGGCCTGCATTCAGCACCAGCCACATTCCAACGGGCGCTCGACAGCCTCAAAGGCCCGACATGGAGCCCAATGCGTTTGCATACTTAAATGATATTAACATCAACGGACGCACCCTAAAGCAGCATGTACAGCATCTACAGGAAGTATTTTGACGGTTACGAAAGGCGAGTCTTCGCCTCAACGCAAAGAAATTCAGTTTCTTTAAGCGCAGTCTGATATACTTAAGACATGTCATCAGCGAGGATGAAATCCACACTTATCCCGACAAGATTTCGGCAGTACGGCAGCTGAGTCTGCCCACAACGTGCGTAGAGCTGAGAAGATATCTTGGTGTCGCGTCATGGTACAGGAGGTTCGTACCCAACTTCGCCAGTAGAGTGCAGCATGTCTCTGTTGCTGAAGAATGACAAGAAATGGCAATGACACCAAGAGCAGCATGAAGAGGAAGCTCACGGAGGCCCTCGTGCTCGCCTGCCCCGATTTCAAGGAGAAGTTTGTTCTTCAAACCGATGCCAGCGACATAGCTCTAGAAGCTGTGCTAACTCAGAAGATTCAGGGGGAAGAACGCGTCATCGCATTCGCTAGCCGAAGTCTCATTGCCGCTAAAGAGAACTATTTAGCTACCCAGAAGGAATGTCTGGCCATTATCTGGGCCATAAGAAAGCTTAGGTGTTACTTATAAGGATATCGACTTGAGATGACAACGGATCATTTCGCTTTGAAGTGGCTCAACTCAATCGATAATCCCACCGGTCGAATAGCGCTGGGCGCTAGAACTGCAGCAGTACCAGTTTGACGTCACATACCGGCGAGGGAGAATAAAAACATTGTTGCAGATGCGCTGTCACGAAAGCCCCTGGAGGTACTACAGATGATTTAGGAGGATAAACCCGGTAGCACCTGGTATCAGCGAATGATAAAGCTTCCTCAGGACAAGCCTCAAGATTTCCCGGAGTACGTGTTTTAGAATCAGCATTTATATCGGCATATACGATCCCGAGCCGACGCACAGTAGCGCCTCTAGAACAAAAGCCGTTGCAAAAAAAGTCGATGTCGCAAAAACGATTTTAATACATACTTAATCGACAGTGAATTTCCCAAGGATTAAAAATCTACAATAAAATTATTTTTAGGATTTTTTTTGTAGATGAAATGAGCATTCAAAGTTGAAAAATATTTCCATTTTGGCATCATAGGAGAAAAAAATTGAAAATTGGTCCACTTTTAGGTAGCATTACTCAAAATGTAGATTACCTATCGTCATGTTTATATCTTTAAACGATAGATATATCATTGCCTATAAAAAATGCTGAAAAAAAACGACACTTTTGTTTAGACTTGCACAGGTAAATCGCTACCTTCCAGGTGTCCATTTTTCCCCCTTTTTCTGGCTAAAGTAGTCTATATCTTCTGAAGCCGATGAAAGCCACCGAGTACACTATAACTACGACTTTTGTGGATATTTTTTGGACCAAAATCAACTTTCATCGGCTGCGTCACGCTGCGTCTGCGGAAATGCAACGGCATAAACCAAAGCAATTCAGGGGTAAAATATACAAAAATATCAAAAAATCTGGTCTTACTTAAGCGCAAAAACGCTTATAAAGGTTAAAATTTTGAATTTGTTCATGTTTTTTTTTTTGTATTGAATGAAAAATCTTTTCTTTACATTGGGTTTTTAATAATACTAATACAAAAAAAAAGATTTTTTTTTAAGGTGAGCCAAAAATTATTCTTAAAAAATTAAAAAATTTTTTTTTTCATTCAAAATATTTTTATTTAAGCAAATACATAAAAATAAAGATAAAAAATTAAATAAAAAATATTTTTTAAAAGTTGTCTTCATAGAAAAGAATCTATTTGTCCACTTTGATACCCTATAAAAAGGCGAATGGGTGGGCGTGGCACATTATGCAATACATATGTAAATTTTTGCAACAATTACCTGCCAGTCGCCGTTTAAATTATTTGAATATCGTATTTGGTTCAAAAGTTATGATTTTTGCAACCTAAAATGAGAAAAGACTCTACTGTGCGTCGGCAAAACAGTGCATACGTGAGGGACGCAGGAGAGATAAGAAATAGGAAAAAGAACAAGAACAATAACAACACGGCTGCTGCGGTGGTTAAGTCAGAAACTTGGACCAAAACAATTGCGATCGCACCCTTGTAGCTTGAATTGGGTTTGATTTTTAATGTTTGTTGTTTTTGTAATGCTTGTAATTGTTTTTGCTTGGTGTTGTTGTTCTTAGGTTAGTTCAGGTATGTCAGTGCAGAAAATTTATATGTAAATGTTGGATTATGTAGATATGCATGTATGCGCGGGTGCTTTTATGTTTTGTACAGTGGAAACCCCATAACTGGACTGTAGAGTCGTAAGGGCGTGCAAAAAATATGGAGGAACAACAAAAGAGTATATATTTATATATGGGCATGAACTTGTATGCGTATGTATGTATGCGACAATAAATATGTATGTGAATATAAGAAGCCGGCGGGAGTGCACAGGAGAGCTTCCGTATAGTGGACTGTATTTATGAGGCCATATAAAATTATGGAACAGGAAATATTTTTATTTTGTTGGGGGAAAAAAGTCTGAAGTGAATTCACCTATTTACACATGAATTTAGGTGGCACAGGCGAGCTTCGATAAGTAGACTGTATTTTGAAGTTTTGAAAAATCTGTGTGCGAAAATAAACGGAGTAAAATATCGAGGCAACGGCGGAAAATTTGGCAAAACGAAGAACTTCACGGAGGCCCACAAAATATTTACAACCGTTTGCCGATATATTATGCCTTTCCTTTCACACAAAAATTCACTTGATTATATGTTGGAAATATTTTCGCGGATTAGAAGCGAAAGTGTATGTGTAAATATGTACGGATATATGTACGTATGTATGAACGACGGGCCAAAGAAGTCGAACAAAATAATATTGCACTCAAAAGGAAACGGCAATTAATATGGAGTTGAACATGAGAAACCGGAGAATAAAGAAAATTGGAGTTTGGATATATATATGTAGAAGCATATATTTTCTAAAAAACCGTGGTCTCGGAACACTTGGACTTGAAGTTGAGACGGGAATCTGACAGCACTTTAATCGAAATGGAAAGTTGGATTAACTACTGCAGACCGGCAATTTGAAAGGGGGGAATTTTCACTTATCTTTAGCGGCGGTACCACCGAAGCTGCTGGTAAGAAAGGAATCCAGGACGATATCCTTATCCGGCTCGAAGGACCATGTTTATGTAGGGGGGTGGCCAGGATGTCCTCCGCTAAAGGATCCAGAAAATATATATATATCCCACGAAGAAATCCCAGTAGAAAAAGATGCGGGGGGTCGTAGAAGTAAATATTGGCAGGGAGCGCCTGTGGTGTTTATTCAACATGTATTTCGGAACTAACAAGCTTAGAAATAGTGTCAAGCTCCCGTCCGCTTTACATTGCTAAAGCGAGAGCGGGAGATCGAAGGCGAGTATTCCCGAAGTTCATCTAGCGGCGCGGAGATTAGATAGAGCCGAGGCCCTTAGGTGGAGAGCGCAGTAGCCGTCCCTAAGCTCGGGTAGCCGCTAGCGAAGATCGGGTGAACCGAGGAGCGAAGAGCGGGCGAGCGACGGCCAGCTCAACTGCCAGCGTACGGAGGTCGGAAACATGACGGGAGTGAAAGACCGGGCGAGCTTTTGGAAGCTCGGTGGGCAGAGGGGCTACAGGTGCCGCCTCCTGGCATGAACAAATGTAATTTCCTCCACGTTTACCGATCTTTTGTATGGCAGCTATATCATATAGTCGTCCGATTTTGATGACATTAAAGGCTAAATTCTAAAATAGTATAGAATTTTTGTATTTTAAAGTAGAAGAAATTATGTTGAAAACTAACAAAATAATACATTTTTTTCTAAAAATTTTCCGATCGTTCCTATGGCAGCTATATGATATACTACTTCGATTTTTATAAAATTCGATCCAAAGTTCTGAATTAATATTTTAAGCACATAACCGAGAGTTTATTAAGATGTGTTAAAAAACAGTGAAGCTAAAATTTTTTTCATAAAATGTGTGGATTGTTTGTATATGATATAGTTGACCAATCCGGCTCGTTTTAATATATATGCGAATGAGAGTATATAGAAGACTATCTGAAAAGTTTTATTCAGACAGCTTCAGACAGACAGACAGACGGACTGACGCACATGGCTGGATCAACTCGGCTGATTATGCTGATCAAGAATACATGTACTTTATAGGGTCAGAAATGCCTCCTTCACTGCGTTGCAAACTTCTGACTGAAATTATAATACCCTGCAAGGGTATATAAAAACGATTAACTGAACAATGAAAGTCTCTTATACTTTAACGAAAGTATTAACTATTATTTTAAATTATATTCATGTACCGAGAATGTTTTGTTTATTGTGTTTATTTTTAAGAATTATTATAACCCAGTAGACTAAATCTTCATATCGCAAACTATCTTATGCGGATTTCCGGCGGACAAAACGTCAGATTTCAGACTCAAGAACTATAATACAGTAAATCACTTGGCATGGGTTCTGTGGCAGCAAAAACTTTAATTTTCGGACCCGAACTCTTGCGGTCTTGCGAGTGGCTCACTTCTAATATTTAAAGCGGGTCGACTTCTGTATCATTCGAGATACTTTTTTAATATTATTAACGGATTCCGGTCCGGTACCATTTGAGATACTATTTTAATATTATTAACTAACCGTGTTGGTATCATTTGAGATACCTTTCTAATATTACTAAAGAAATCAAAACCAGAATTATTTTGTATTTTTAATTTAACTTCATTTTTATTCATTTTTTATTCTTCTTAAAACATAAATAGTTTTTTTTTAGTGTGTTTTTACATTTTTTGTTACTCTGTCCCGCACATATTGGACGTGTTTTTGCGTGATACGGTCGAATTTGCCCTCCAATGACAAATTATTCTTAAAAGCTGCTGTAAAAATTTAAAATATTATAAATAAATTATTTTTTACAAATATATGCAATGCAACTTCTCTCCTTGACAATAAGCAACAGGAACGTCGTTGCCGACAAGAAATGTATTTTGCATAAAAAAACAATATAAGTATTATTAACTTTTTTATACCCTTGCAGGGTATTATAATTTCAGTCAGAAGTTTGCAACGCTTTGAAGGAGTCATCTCCGACCCTATAAAGTATATATATTCTTGATCAGCATCACTAGCCTAGTCGATCTAGCCATGTCCGTCTGTCCGTCCGTCTGTCCGATTATAATCAAACTAGTCTCTCAGTTTTGAAGCTATCTGAATGAAACTTTGCAGATAGTCTTCTATATTCTCTCACTCGTACATAAGTCAGAAATAGTTGGATCGGTCAACTATATCATATAGCTGCCATACAAACGATCCGTAAATTTGTTGAAAACAAATTATAAATTCACTGTTCTTCAACATATCTTGCTCAACTCTCGGTTATGAGCTTTCTATATTGTTTTTGATTTTTTAATTTAATTTTATAAAAATCGGACTACTATATCATATAGCTGCCATAGGAACGGTCGGGAAATTTTTTTTATAATAAATTATAACTTTGCCAGTTTTCAACATAAATTCTTCTACTTTGAGATAAAAGTATGTAATATTTTTTCAGAATTTTGTTGTAAATTTCATAAGAATCGGACGACTATACCATATAGCTGCCATAGAAACGATCGGTAAATTTGGAAAAAAAGTATATTTTACTTTACATGTAAAAAATTTAAAACTGTAAAAATTGTATGAAAGTAATTCATATTATATTATATTGGGATAGATTATAGTTTACACAATTGAAATCTGCAAGGGGCTGGCACAAACTCCCCCAACTGAACCCTCCACGAGGGTGCCGGCTGGGCAATGGGAACCGTCTTGCCATGGAGCAATGGGCATTCTGCACGCTGACACCCTGGCACTACGGTGTCTAGCTGAGGTCTAGCGCCAGCGTTGTCTGATAACCCTCGGGTATATTAGGGGCGCTGTAACTAGACCATGGTTGGGGGTGCCTGGCGGAAGGCATAAAACGCTATGGGTGATTCCATGAAATAAATTAATCCCACTGGAGGAGAAAGACGTAGAAAAACGGACTGGGATATCAGCCCAAATGTCGGTGGAAGCAGTGGCTGCTACCACCGACAGGCACGGGGGGGAGAAATCCCCCTTGCGTGTCGCCAGCGGCCACACCTCTGCCATGGTTGGAGCAGGCCATTGTAGTTGCACAGCTACTGCCAGAATACTGCAACGCGGTGCTGCTGTCGATACAGACGCAGGCCGCAACGATCAAGAGGGTGCTGGTACCTCTCGGAAGGACAGGCCCACAAAGTCAAAAGATGGCCTGAAAGCCAAAGCAAAGAACAAGGCAGCTGTCAAGATCAGGGACAGGCTCAAGAACAGCGACAACCTCACCCCAGAGGAGAGGACTGGACTGGGCTAATTCCACGATCGCCGACAGCCAGAAATTCTTTGCAGAGAAGCCGTGGCAACGACCAACGAGTGGGCAGGCAACCAAGGAGGATGCGCTAACGGGCAAACGTCAGCGATCCACTGAGTCGGAGAGAACGGGTGCGCCTACGGGCAAGCGCCAGAAACTCCCAGCGAAGAAAAAGAGGGCAACTGCCAGTAAGGTGGCAAAGCGACATCTGGTCGTGGCCCTCATAGACCAGAACGACCCGGAGGGAAAGATGTCGGTGGAGCAGTGGCAGAAGGTCGAATCAAGCATTCTTGACGCTCTGCTGGCGACAATGGAGCAGGGGAATACAGCGCCCACATCCTTCAATGGAGCTGGCTGGTTCCGAGGGGTAAAAATCCTGAGCTGCAAGGATGACCACACCCTGAAGTGGGTCTCCGATACAGTGACGAAAATGACACCCCCCTGGGAAGGCGCTAAGCTAAAGGTGGTGGACAGA
>VNJS01000535.1:0-21455 GCA_008042575.1 Drosophila watanabei
TACATATATCTATGGCGCTTACTCTCAACTGTTACTGAAAAAACTAAAGGATAAATAATAATACGAAACAGAGAAAACCTCCTAAGGGAGATCAAACCCAAATCGAGACCCCATGTTATGCCAAGTGTTCCTTTCTAAAAGTATATATTTAGACGAATACTTTTCGTAATATTTGAATATTTGTAGATAAATCTAAAGTCGATCATTGAATAATGAAGCCAACTACAACTACAAGTAACTAGTAATCTCTCATTGAATCTAAATATTTCCCAAATTTTCCCTTCTAATATTGCTATTGCTTTAGCGTTAAAAACAAAAATAAGAAACAAACAAAACCAAAAGAAAGCTAATAAAAAATTGAATCAAAACTGATGACGATGATTTGTTGCTAAATTAATGAAATTGTACCTTTGAAAGGAATTCTGCGATTGATTCTTTCCTAGCGTAGCACAAATTCCTTATAGTTGTTAAATCGGAATCAAGATCAAGAGAATCGTGGCACAAAATGCGAAATTAAGTTAAGTTTTTCCAAAAATTCGAGAATCCAACCTCCTTGTTCTTTTTGTATATATAAGTACATACAAGGTAACAAATTTAATTGGTAATTAATAAAAGAAAAACAACAACAAAAAACAACAAGCGCTTTCGTTAAAAATAATCTCCAAACTGTGTCCTGTATTGCTCTTCTAGAATATTTCTTAAAACTCTATTGAAATCACATTGTACAGCAGATATCCGAGGTAATATTCCCATTTACTGAATAATCAACTTCTCCTGCTTGACGTTCGGTATGTACTTGTCCTTGTACTCCTCGAACATCTTCTCCAGCGCCTTCATCACCTCGCCATGGATTTTGTCTACGTAGGCGGCATCGGGTTGATCGCTCTTTACCACCTCGATGGGGGAGCCAACTGGAATTGTTTATATTATAAATAAATATTATATTTAACGACTAGAATCCGATTCAGGACTCACCAACTTGCACGATGCGTCGGCGGTGAGGTAGTATTCCAAAGGAGTAATTAAACATTCCGCGACCCTTTGGCAGCAGCGGTGAAATTCCAGTGTATTTCTTAAACATATTTTGAAAGCGACGAAGCAGGGACTCTGGAGGATTTGCCACCTGATCGTATATATCCACCTCTCCAAACGAGAACGTTGGCACTATCGATGACCTATAAGTAGCGATACATGAATACCAGCACCTCTTTTATTTTTAGGTTACAACTTACCCTGTTCGAATGGCCATCTTAACAAATCCCTTCCTGTTTTTCAGGGTCAAAACATACTGGCCAGGATACGAGTCCATAGCCTCTTGAGCTCCACCCACCAAAATAGCCACCGCATTGGAGGTAAAACCATCTCGATTATCCTCGTGCTTGGGATCATTGGACTTGCTTAGCAAGTAAGCCAGAGAGTCCTTGGAAACTGACACCATGCCCCAACAACGAACAATATCACGCAGGATCGGGGTCTTAAAATGATGATCCAGTGTGGCAATTTTAGGTCGAACTTGTGGGAACAAGTCCAGCCACCTTGCAATATCCATGGCCATATTTACACAGAAGCCAGTTCTTAAGTATGAAAGATTATATTATAGGTTTTAGGATCTTTAATTTTCGAAATGCTCACCCAAGTATGCCGTGAGGAAAGCAAGCCAAAATATAGTTCTTGTTTGCCGGCAACTCAACGGTCTTTACAAGTTCCACCGGAAAGTAGTTACGATATTTCGTATTACTGCGGTAAAAAGACCAGCTAAGGGGAATTGATAATGACATTATCTTTTGAGCAAAGTGGGTTGTAAAGGGGGTTGTGTATAGACTTACCCATTGCCTTCCATAGTGCCGTAGTTTTTCTTGTAATCCTTATAGATGATTACAAAATAAATCATAAGTAAACTGCGCAAAATAAGACCTCCATAGTACTAAAAAGAAAAAGATAATATTTATTAAAATTTAAAAAAAGTATTAACTTTGGAAAGCTCAAGTTTATTTATCCTTGCATAAAAATTTGTCAAACCTAAGCCAAAAATGTATTAATTCCAATCCGGAAATCTTTTTTAAACTAGTTTAAGGTTAGGAAATCAGCACTTAAAATTTAAAATTGTAAATATTTTTATTTGTTTGTGAATTTTTGGCAATATAACCTCTTATAAAACTTTTTTCCACCAAACATGTTTAAATCAACTCGCCTAATGCTGCTGATGAGGTGTAAATATGATTAATAGAGTTGGTATATTTGATTTAATGACTCCATTACTGTCAGTAAAATTCGGACCAAAATTTGTATACCCTGCAAGAGTATAAAAATAATCTTAAATCGAAATATAAAGGATAATCAAAAATAGGTATTTATTTTTGAAGATTACCCTTTATATTTATATTTTAATTTTAAAAATAAAATCCTAAATAATTATTAAATCAAAGAATTTTCAGCTAAATAGGAGGATGAGAGCAGGAGATTTTAAAGAATTTTTTTAATCGTTTTTATAAAGCCTATATAGTAATGAAATCTTGACTATTGATTGTTAAACGAAAGCCTTAGGTTCCAAGCCGCGAAATAAAGATTCTTTATCACCGAAATTGTGGAATTCAACCTATAAATTTTATATTATGTTAACATTTTTCACTCATTACTCTTTTTCACGTAATTTTATTATTATAAAATCATTATAATTTTTTTTTTACGCTAAGAATAAATTATTTAACTATGAGTTCACATATTTAAGAAGTTCGATCTCACTTTCACACTTCACTTTTTCACATTTCTGTTGGATTAAAAACCATAGCTCTTTGGGATTACCAGCAGTAAGCCTGTCATAATCCAGGACAGCAGCGGCATGGAGATAATTGTGTAGGTAAAGCAAGCCGTGGCCAGGGTCTGGAGCCGCCGCGACAGCGGAACCCGGAGGGGAGCCCACTCAATTTTCATGCTGAAATCTTGAGACCGATCTTCGACACAAAGAAGCGACTCTGGCGACGTCTTCCTAGCGACTGAGCGATCGCATAGCAGCCACAAGCGATTTCCAGTGTGTAACAGCAGTACTTATCCTTATCACTCCGCCTCTTCTTCTTCGGGGCGTGATGGAGGACCTCACTCCAAGCGGCGATAAGCCACAGATAAATGTCTAAGCCAGGCACTAGACATCGGGCAAACAGGGTGTTGAGTAAGATTACGTCACTCACTGCAGATGTACAATGTCTGGACAAGAGCCTCCCATACAGATTTATATGCAGAAATTATAGTCAAATCAATGGTTCATATCAGAGCGATAAGGAACGTCTAATAGTTCGATTTAAGAGGGGCCTGTAAATTGCGATAATGCGACCATAACAGGTGGTAAACAATCGCCGAGTTCTGAATCATATCTCGGGTTCAGGTTATATGGGTCTTGGGTACGATTCCCATGTGGGGCAGAGTCACTGTCGTATCACAAAGAATTCTTGACCTTTAGAACATTTTATTTTTTATGCCACACATGCTGGGACTGGTTCGCAACAGCCGAAATTTTACTAAGCGTTCCCCAAAATGTGTTTTTTTTTTTTTGATAAGACTTGCGGTTTGATTTTTATATATTTTGTTGTTGTATTTTTACTACAGATTTGTGTCGCTCTTATCAGGCGTCGATTGTCTGCGTCGAACAAGTGCTGACTCACGCAGACGCTGTTACAATGAATTGTAAATAAAGTTATGTAATTGTAATAAGAACATTGACACTTTTTTAATGGGAGCTACTTTGAGTTTCTTAAATTTATATGCTTAAGTGGAGATTTTTTTGTAATTTTAAATGTTAATGTTCTCATGAAAAAAAAGGAAACATTATCTCGCTTTATAGGCTACAGCAACAGTTAAACAATCGAAATGATAATGTAAGAATATTTTTGGGTTTTATATAAGCAATTCATCACTTGGAACCTATAATATATATTTAAATAGGCACAAAGTAAATATTCAATTCACAACATATAACCCCCATTAAATATAAACAGCAAATTACTTTTAATTATCTAATTTTTGTTCTATTTGTAATATTGCTTTCTTGTTCGTTTATGCTTACACCAAAACTGCAGTTGGTGTAATTAAAATAAAAATAACATTCCAAAATCTTAAAGGTAAATCTCTTTAAAAATCAAATTCATAATCTCTTGTTTTCACAATACTGCTAACTCATTTCCAGTTACTGTATAACCAGCTTAGCATTTTCAGAATTCTGCAAATATTTATCTTTATGTTGGTCGAATAATTTCTCCAGTGCCTCGATGACCTGCGCATGAATCTTATCGACATACTCCGGATCAGGTTGATCACTCTTCACCACATCAATGGGAGAACCAACTAAAGGAATTAAAATAAAATTAAAGTCATTAAAAATGATATAAAACAGACTAAAGTAATGACGTTACTTACCAACTTGAACAATTCGCCGGCGGAATGGCAGAAAGCCAAACGTATAATTAAAGAAACCACGGCCCACTGGAATCAGTGGAGAAACGCCGGTGATTTTCTTTACAACATTCTGAAACCGACGAAGTAGGGAATCCGGTGGATTGGCCACCTGATCGAAAATGTCCACCTCGCCAAAGGAAAACGAGGGCACAATCGAGGACCTATACAAGAAGAACACATTAAAAGTCTTTTTAAGTTTACTATTCTAATAACTCACCCCGTTCGAATGGCCATTTTGACGAAACCCTTTCGGCTTTTCACAGTTATAATGTACTGGCCTGGATGCGAGTCCATGGCCTCCTGGGCACCACCCACCAAAATAGCCACCGCATTGGAGGTGAAACCATCACGATTCTCCTTGTGGTTGGGATCATTCGACTTGGTGAGCATGCGGATAAGAGCTTCTTTAGAGACAGACACTAATCCCCAGCAGCGCACGACCTCCCGCATGAAAGGAACATGGAAATGCTGATCCAAAGTACCCAGCTTTGGTCGAACCTGGGGGAACAGCTCCAGCCACTTGGAGATCTCCACACCCATGTTGATACCAATGCCCGTTCTACAAGCGAAATCAGTGTCTATTTATATTTAAACGATAAGATTGGTCAATGTTCTTACCCCAAAATGCCATGAGGAAAGCTGGCCAAGATGTAGTTCTTGTTGGGGGGAAGTTCGGCTGTCTTGACCAGCTCCACGGGAAAGTAGTCCCGATAGTAGCGATGGTAGCGATTAGTGCGGGTTATCATCCAGCTAAGAAGATGTGATAAGGGGTTATTTTCAAAGATTCTTCATTTTCAAGTTCAAAACACTTACCCATTATCGTCCACAACGGATTGGGTGTTCTTGTGATGCACATAAACGTAAACCAAGTACACTAAAATCAAACTACGGATCAAGATCCCTCCATAGATCTGTAAAACATAAACTTTATCTCTATTTTGATTATTATAATGATTATTAAGTGGTTTACCAACGATCCAGCTGTCAATAAAAAGGAAACTGATAGCAGAATGGGCAGCATAGAGGTAAAGAATGCCGTGACCATTATCTGCAGACGACGCTCCAGAGGAACCCGAAGTGGTGCCCATTCGATCTTCATTTTAACTTCTTAACTATATAGAAATTTTCCTATATTCCAGTAGCTGCTCTTTCGGCGGTTCAACCACGACTGAATAAAATGCCGGCCAGCAACGGTCAGTTTTGCCCTGCATTTAACTTGTACTTATCCTTATCGCTCGGGGGTCCGATGGCGGTCGCCCGCATTAGGGGCTAATCGGTTGCCCACTAACCAGCCAGTAGTTGTTCTTTGTGTTGTCTGATGGGAATGTGTTTGATTAGAGTGATAAAGGTGACAAAGTTTGGCCCATAACCGGCATCGGGTAATCACGATCACGGGTGCAAAGGCGATTCCAATGCGGCAACTACTAAATTATTGCACCTGTCGAGGTGATTCAATTAGCTTATTATGCTCCGATCGTAAATATTCAAGCTGACTAACTACACATATGATAAGAAAATCGTATTTTTAATCCGATGCCAACTGCGAGTGATTAGTAATGCCTCGATGATGAAATGATCGGCCAAGCTATAGTAATTGCATGTAGTGCACAGAGTCCAATATTTGTAAAACAGGTTATCGGTTTTATTGAGCACTAATCAAGCTAACAGTGCAATTAAACATTGCAGAAAGTTTTTGGAATTTATATTCTTATATTTACTATAAGGTCTGTTTATATAAAATCATATTCTTTTAAATTAAAACCATTCCTTAATATTTAAAACTTTTCCGCTAATTTAGTTTTAAACCAGATTTTCTATTGCGTTTACCAGCACTGCAAATGATCAATGTAATCGATATACAGTTAATACCAAAGCTTTCACTTTCGGTTATCGATATTGCTTTATTTAAAATTGAAATTCCCACGTAAAGCTTTCCACGAAGAATCAATAAAACAAACAAAAGCATCAGAATTATAAGATTAAAAAAGTTAATTTTTAATAAATGCTTATAAAGCATTAGTTTGATCACATTTTCTATAAAACGAAATAACATGAAACGCTCTGGTGACTAGTGAATTATCAGCTTGCTCTGCTTCGAGTCGGGAATATATTCATTCTTGTACTTTTCGAACATCTTTTCCAGGGCCTCAATGACCTGCTTATGAATTTTGTCCACATAAGCAGGATCCGGCTGATCACTTTGCACCACATCGATGGGAGAGCCCACTGAAAGGAGATCCTTGAGTAAAGGGGTTACCAAAAAAGTGGTTAAAAGAGACTCACCAACTTGGACGATGCGGCGACGATTTGGGAGGAAGCCAAAGGTGTAGTTGAAGACGCCACGACCCTTTGGAATAAGCGGGGAAATGCCTGTGAATCTTTTTACAAAATCTTGGAAACGACGGACTGGTGAGTTCGGGGGATTGGCCACCTGATCCAGAATGTCCACCTCGCCAAAGGAGAACGTGGGAACAATCGAAGACCTATAAAAGTGAGAACCCATTATAGATATCTACCAGGATAATCCATTCCTTCACTTACCCCGTCCGAATGGCCATCTTGACGAAACCCTTGCGGTTCTTCAGGGTCAAAATGTATTTTCCAGGATGCGAGTCCAGTGCCTCCTGAGCCCCGCCTACCAGAATGGCCACCGCATTGGAGGTGAAGCCATCCCGATTGTCCTTGTGCTTGGGATCATTCGATTTGGTGAGCAGATAGACCAAGGCCTCCTTGGAAACCGAGACCAGGCCCCAGGATCGCAGCAGACCACGCACAATGGGCGTCAGGAAGTTCTGATCCAGGGTGGCCACCTTTGGTCTGACCTGCGGAAACAGCTCCAGCCACTTGGAGATGTCTAGACCCATGTTGATGGAAATGCCAGTCCTATCGCGGGGTTCAATATTTACATAAAGTTCCGTCACTTGAGCGGCCATCGATAAGATTGGCTGCTATCAGTCAACAAGCTTACCCCAGAATTCCGTGGGGAAAGCTGGCCAAGATATAGTTTTTGTTCGGCGGCAGCTCGGCTGTTTTAACCAGCTGCACGGGAAAGTAGTCCCGATAGTGCCGAAACAGCCAGTTATTGCGGTTAATCTTCCAGCTAAAGGGGATTATTTTAATTGGTTTTATTGGGCCTTCATTGGAATTACTTAATGCTCACCCGTTGCCATCCATAATGGAGTGGGTTCTGCTGTGATTCACATAGACATAGACCAGGTACATTAGCACCAAACTGCGAATCATGAGGCCACCATAGATCTGAGGAAATTCCAATCAAATAATAATATTTTACATATGTAAAGATTGGAAAGATATGATTTTTTGACTCACCAGCATGGCGGCACACAGAACGTAAGATCCCAGGGACAGGATCATGAAGGACACTATAAAGAAGGCCATGGCAAACGTCTGGCGACGCCGCTCCATGGGAACTTCTCTGGGAACCCACTCGATTTTCATGGTGCCTGCTCTTCAGTTATAAGGTAGCGACTCTTAGCACGGTCCTCCAGCGACTGAAATTTGTTTTAATGTTTAGCACCCATTTCTTATCCTTATCAGAGGCCGTCGATGGCGCGGGTTCGCGGCTATCGGTAACAGTTGTTAAAAAAAATACCACCGATTTAATAGTTATTTGCTTGGGGCGTTAAAAAATTCTGGCAATCAAGATAATGATTTGCTTTTAATAGAAGTCTGGCTGCAATTGCGATACAGTCTTATCATCGGTCGACAGTTGAAGCAAATTAAATGAAACACACTTTTTGTTTATGTAATATATAGTATACTAGATAGTATCTACTATATACACCAATTACAATTACAAGCTATTTGGTTTTATATACGAACTCCCATTTAAATGTCATTAATGCCAGAGAATTTTGCTAGATAATAATTACATGGAGTAAGCTTTCATTGATAAATAATTGGCTTCACCCTGGATTTCCTTCAATTATTTGTTTATTTTAGGAGAAATGAAAACTTTATATTTATTGACCTCCAAAGCACTGTCATAGAAGACTCTCCCAGTTGTATTTATTTTTTTTTGTTTTGGAACAGCGCACGCTGCTCAAATGTTTACACACGTAATGGATCGTTATCGCATTTTGAGAGCAGAACCGACGCCGCGAGCGTGCAATATTTAACTAAATAAACGAAACGAACGAACGCGCCCGCCGAGAAGCCGGAGCGTAATGCACGAGATTCCCCTATAGAAGGCATTACTCGATCGCCATGCAACAACTGACTCACAGACGTAATTGTCGCTTCTAGACTATAAAAAGTGAATCGGAGGGCAACTGGGGTCAGGGGGAAGACCTGTTCCTAACTAGATATGCAACTATTCTAATTCGAAACTGAAGCGAGGAAATCGGGTATAATTAAATACTTAAAATTAGCGTATTCAGTGATTACGATGTAGGCAGAACCAGCAAATGGTTCGGCCATTTGTATTCAAATGTTGGCGCTAAGCCTTCGAACTGTAATTACATTCTGGTGCTGATCAACACTGCAGTAGAGGTAGAGAAACATCGGATTTTGCAGGCAGAAAAAAACCAAAACTAAGACCAAAATGCATTGATTTTAATTTTGAAAGGCTCCCTTTGTTCCTATATTTTTGGCATTCATGCATCAGGCGAACAGAAAGCAGATCCTGAGTTCCTGGTTTACCATATAAGACTCCAACCCCCTTTTCGGGTTGTTTTTGTTGGCAAAAACAACCATAATTTTGACATCCTCCATACATAAAGCGATATTTATTAATGTTTAATCAGGATAACATTTTGAAACACTCAAAACTTAAAAAAAAAAAAACAGAAGTAAGTAAAAAAACATTAAATTTAATTTAATTTGTTTGTTTTTATTGGGTTAAAAAGTCGGTATATCGGTTTTTAAATTTTGAAACTTTAAAATTCTTCCAATTTTTAACAAGTTAAAAAATTTGAAAACGGGTTTTTAAAATTTAAAACATTAATTTTTTTTTTTAACTTTTTGACAATTCTAACTACTTGCAAAATTTTGAAAAATTGGGTAAATATTTTAAAAATTTGTTTCTTTATATTTTAATAATATTTAATTGACAGTTGTTCTAGTTTCGCAGCAGTTCGTTTCCAAAGATTCTGAAAATTCTTGCTGAAATTTAAAATCATACATATTTAAATTAAACCAAGCTAATAAGTTCAACTTCTACAAGAACTGTCTCATTTCATTTATTTAAGATGTTATTTATGATCAGATATGTAGTAGTGCCAATGAATTTCGAAATCCTCCTTGGCGCTACGATGACGAAGTGCCGATTTTTGCATTTCAAATGACCCCTAGTCCAGTCCACTCCACTGCATGGAAGGGAAGACCCCCGTCGAAGAAGTGAATAACAAAACAAAACAAAATAGCACAAAATATATTCAGCAAGTCCACCGTTTTTCTTCATTCCTTTTCCTTCGGTTTCCTCTGTCTCATTTTGGGTCGCAGTTTGCCCAGATAAACCGAGAGCAGCGGTTGTTATTGATCACAGATCTTGCTCCGGGCCTTGAAGATTTTACTAAATTCCATTAAATCAAAGTGGTGAATAAGTGCAATAAATTAGAGTATCAAAGTGCATAACAAAAGTGCAATAAACCGCAAGCAAGCTTGGAAAGAAAAACAAATATTTTGCATGCTAACTCAGGCACAAAAGAACTGAAGAACCTAATTTGGGAACAAACAAAGAAAATGCTTATTTTCTACGGCAAATATGCCTTTCTCTTCTGGTTCTTCCTGGGCACCAATAAAGGTGAAGTGCTGCTAATGCAGCAAATCTCCCACGACAATACCCTGCTCAATGTGACCGCCTGCACCCAGAATTGTCTGGAAACGGGCCACCAGGTAGGAACTTCACGACGCAGTGCCGACTGTTTGGCTTTGTTCTAGTCAAAGTAGGATTATATTAACTCTTTTCAATGGAATTCCCTGAAAATATTAGGAATTGAGGGAAATAGGGGTTTCAAATGTGCATGAACCACAGAAAAGGAAGTCAGTTTTCAACCAAAGCATAACTTCAGGCGGTTCTCGGTTTTTCTCGATGATGCTTCGAGAAACCTTTGTGATGAATTAATTAAAAGTGGATGGTTCTCTAGTTTGGCATTTTTAATCAATCAATTAATGCGTTTTAAAGTAGTTGTCAATAAGCATGAACAATATACATACACATCTTAAATAAAAACTTTTCTTACTTTCTCCCAAATTTGCTTTTGTTCCAGGACTTTCGTGGCTGTTACAATGACTGCAAGACCAATGCAACTGCTCCTGGTCCTTTACGCAAAGTACAGGAAAACTTTCAGCTGCACATGCTGTGTCGCACAGAGTCACAGATAGTTCTTCATATAGATTGGGTCCAGCACAGTGGGGGAAACGAAACAGCTCCAAATTCCACCTATATTATCAAGGTGGCTAGAGACAAAATTACCGAGACGAAGCTTTACTTGGTAAGAAGATACTTTAGAGACTAAAGACTATTAACTTAATTCTGAAATATCTTTCAGTCTGACGAGAACTTCATTATACTCTCCCATTTGGAGTCCAACTCCAGCCACAATATAACAGCTCTGGCTGTGCACGGAGATGGTACCTACTCCTTGATAGTTAGAGAGCAGAGCTTTGTCACCCTGCAACGTGGCTACCAGCCTAGCAAAATGGGAGCCGTGAGCCTGCGAGGATTTGTGCCACAGAAAAATGAGACCCATCGAGTAGCTGCTGAGATTGAGTGGCAGCCTTCAGCAGGTAAAGATTATGAATTTTAGAAGATCTTTTGAACCATTTTGATAGTCAAAATACTTTGGTTCAAGTCTGCATAGTTATTTCTTAGCTAACATTACATTAAAAAAACTAATCAGAAACACCTTACTTATTTCAGAACGCAATTGTTACTTCGATATGGTGTCCTACTCAACCAACAGCGTGAATATGGATGAACCACGGCAGGTGGAGTTCCGGGATGTGAGTCTAAACAAATCTCTTACATCATAGATACTAATAAATCCAATCCTCCAGCTACGGAAGCTGTACAGGCACACGGTGGACAACATGGAATTCGACAAAACCTATCTCGTGGGCGTGAGAACGGTGAATATATTGAACCGACTGGAGAGTGAAGTGGAATGGCTAACTGTAGAGGCGCCCAGTTGTTTGGATTGGTATCCCTTTAACTATACACTTTGCGGTGAGTCTTTCTTGTACTCTTCTAACTTGATTTAAAATAACTAATCCCTTTGCTAGCTCCTCACAAGCCCGAAAATCTAAGCGTCCTGCAGGAGCAGTATGAACGAAATACTTTGGCCCTAAATATCAGCTGGACGGAACCCAGTCTCCTGCCGGACAACTACACACTCCGCATCTTTGACTTGTTCTTGGGCAGCAAGGAGGTGAACTTCACGTTGGACAAGAGCACGAGCCACTTCTTTATACCCCGGATCACAATATTGGGTTCCCATTATGAGGTGCATTTGGGGGCTATTTCCAAGGGCGGCAAGAATTACAGCGTTCTGACCCTGGACAAGGCGCCGCGGGATGCCTGGTTGAGTGGTGAGTACCAAGGATAACACTACATCTAAGATTACATTAATTTTCCTTTCTAAACAGAGGGCAACCTGGTTAAGCTAATACTCTTCATCATTGTGCCCATCTGCTGCATTTTAATGCTGTGCTCCCTGACCTTCTGCAGACGAAATCGGTCGGATTGCCAGGCCTTTGAAATGGAGGCCAAGGAGGCAAAGGCCAGTGATTTCCATCTCTCGTTGATGGATAGCAGTGGCTTGCTGGTGACCTTGTCTGCCAACGAGAGCATGGACTTTACAGACGAACTAGAAGTGGAACCGAAAGCGGTCCTCCTGCAGGATGTTCTAGGCGAGGGCGCCTTTGGTTTAGTGCGACGCGGAGTCTACAAGAAGCGACAGGTGGCCGTAAAGTTACTGAAGGGTGAGTAACTTTACTCTTATATAACCAATATATATTAATTAATTAACATTTTCCAGATGAACCCAATGACGAGGACGTGTACGCCTTCAAGTGCGAGATCCAGATGCTAAAGGCGGTGGGCAAGCACCCGAATATTGTGGGCATCGTGGGCTACTCTACACGCTGCAGCAACCGGATGATGTTGCTCATCGAATACTGCAGCCTGGGTAGTCTCCAGAACTTTCTAAGGTAAGCCGAACAGCATAAAAAAAGTTGAAAGAAACTTACAACACTTTATTGTCTATAATTAAGAGATGAGTGGAAGTTCCGGCAAGAGCGCTGTGTAGTTGGTCTCCAGCATAATCTCGACCAGAATGCGGACAAGCGACGCTTCCAGCGACCCAATCGCCTTTCTATCCACGATCGCATAGAAGACATCAACGGTTCCATGTTGTCCACTGTGGAGGAGGAAAGTGAGGCGGATCAGACGCACAACAGCAGCCGAGTTGAGACCTACACACTCACTCGAATCACAAATGCAGCAGACAATAAGGGATACGGACTGGAGGATATTGAGAATATCGGTTCTTATCATAACCAGAAAGTTGTAGAAGCTATAAAAAATGAGTCCAAAGGGGAGCAATGCTCTGAGACAAAGGAGGAGTCTACTGCAAAGACAAAGCTGGAGTCGAAGCTGGAGAGCAAGAGCCGAACCTTTGAGAACAAGGAATACTTTGATTCTCTGAACTCCACAGAAGTTAAGCCCAGAGTTCCACTGAAATATGCGGATTTACTGGACATTGCCCAGCAAGTGGCGGTGGGAATGGTAATTAATTAATTAATATTTAAATCAATAAAAAATACTATAACTCAGCCACTGCTTTCCAGGAGTTTCTGGCCCAAAATAAGGTGGTGCACCGTGATTTGGCTGCCCGAAATGTTCTGATCTCCCTGGATCGCAGCATTAAAATTGCAGACTTCGGGTAAGTTGTTTATGTGGATCATAATGAACCATGTTCTTAGACCTATCTTTCTGTATAGACTGAGTCGCGATGTTTACCATGAGAATGTCTACCGAAAGTCCGGAGGCAGTGGCAAGCTGCCCATTAAATGGTTGGCCTTGGAGTCACTCACCCACCAGGTGTACACCAGCCAGAGCGATGTGTAAGTGTTGGAAATGACATTATTCCTTGCTTAATATTTTGACGATAAATTCTCTTCACAGCTGGTCTTTTGGTGTCTTGCTTTACGAAATCACCACTCTGGGTGGAATGCCCTATCCGTCGGTGTCGCCCAGCGATTTACTGCAGCTGCTGCGGCAGGGTCACAGGATGAAGCGACCTGAAGGATGCACCAATGAAATGTGAGTCCTGCAATTAGCAAAGTATCAGTATCTTTGTGGGAATTATGGAACTTACCTCTTCAATTGCAGGTTCGCTTTGATGGAAAGCTGCTGGTGCTCCGTTCCCTCGCACAGACCGACCTTTACCGGACTCAAGGATAAACTGGGTGCCATGATTGCAGCCACCAATGATATGCCTCAGAGGTTACAGCAACTGCAAGCTAAAATGGAGTCCTGGTGAGTTGAAGACTTGATGGAGTTCTTGGGGTAACTCTTCCTTCTTATTAGCAAAGTGGAGCAGATATCCTCCGAGGAGGAGCCCTACTTGGAGCCCCTGCAATGAGGGCGTCGCCTAGAAGAACATCTTAAGTGCAATACGAGATAGTTATGTAGAAAATTGTTGGACAGCAAAAGATATCCTAGAAATCGAGACACAATTCAGACAAAGCTAACAAGCAGCTACAAAAGGTTCAACTTAAAATAAACATTAAAGTTAGTTTAAGGTAAATAACTAAAGTTTTTAATGATTAAATAAGTTTTGGGAAGGGTTTTCGTGATATTTTAGAAAATATTCAAATTCCTCAGCTATGGCCGTGCTGTTTGTGTCATAATTTTGGGGATAGCTGCTCCTCGAAATCATCTTTTTTTTAGCAACAACAAGTAGACATTGCAAGATGTACTTACCCACCGGCGAAGGTGTAGCCCATTCCATTAAAAATTCTAAATTTGAAGTAATCACAGCGGCTTCAAGTGCTCAGTCCCCATGTGCATCCACTGCTGCCGCCTGCGCCGGACACCATGTCCCCCAATCCCCTACAGCTGTCCCGATTGCCCGGTGCGCACCCTCTCCAGCATTTGTTCGGCGAGCCGTCGGACCTCCGGCGAGAGTTCCTCTCCGATGACGAAGTGTCTGGAACCGTGTGACACCTTGCCAGCGCGTTGGCTGGAGGTGAATCGCCGGGTGATCTACGCCCTGGCTAAGAAATTGGATCGATCGCCGGAAGCAGCTCACTACGCGGTGCTACTTTTACTGTACGCGAACTATGGAAAAGTAATGAATATAGCTCGAAAACGAAGATCTTTCCGGGTGCCCCGGAGTGGTTTTCCGGAGCAGGATCTCTTTGCTACCGGTGGATCGCTTTTTAACGAAGCCGGCTTCCTCACCGATCCCATGGCCCCGGAGACCCTTGGCAAACTACTGCGCATGATGCAGGACTATATCTTCAGGCTGAGGCAGCTGAACAAGAGGTTCAATTGGTACGCAAACGGTGAGCACAGAGAGGAAATACTCTGTCTGTTGGGCGAACAGGACGAACTATTGCGCATGCTGAGGACACTCTTTGGGGACAGCGATGCAGTGCCCATTCCGCAACTCCTGCGAGCCCTCAACGACCTGGACTTCAACTATTTATTCGGCAAGTCAACGCCCGTTAAGTCGCCTTGGCCGGTAAAAAGTATATCCGATCTCTACTCGGAGGTGGTGGATCCCTACAAATCGAAGAAGTGTTCGCCTGACGACAGTAGAGATTCCTTAAAAGAAATCAAAGAGGTAACAATGCAAACACTCATTGCTCCGAAAATCCCCCCGCCCAAGCCGCACCACAAAGGAAAGAAGAGCCCGCACCCAAAGCGCCACGTTGCCCGGAGTGTCAAGCATCGCGCCAGGCGCCACAGGGACATCGATGAGCGGCTGATATCACAGGAGTACTTGGCCAGTGCACAGACTCCTGACTACAGGCCAGTTGAGATGCCGAGGCTCGTCTATGAGCCTTATGACTCACGGAAGAGCTCCACTTGGCGCACCCGCTACGCGGACATCGATCGAGTTCTCCCGGATGGCCAGATTGCCAAGCGTCGAGTTGAGCACTATATAGACACGGATAAGCAGCGGGAGCTGGGATTATTGGAGAAGAAGAGCTCCGTGAACAGCGAGAAAGATTATTTGGATATGTTTGGAACCGATTTGCGAAGGAGAAGCACCCGAAAGAGTGTGATTCGCGACAAAAGGAAATCGTTCGTCGGCAGAAAGTCAATTTATGGCTAGCTCGCTGATCCAAGTTTGCAAAAGTTTGGAACAGTTCGACTAGCCATTGGTGGCTTTCTGAGGTCCGTTAATTGTTGGCAACACAAAAAATTCAGATCTATGTATGTGTGGTTTTAGTATTTGGAGAATTAGTACACGAAAATATAACAATTTTAATTAAGATACCGTTGGTGAGTCAATTGACCTTTATTACTTAAGTACTTAAGTAAATCTTAGTTCTGAATAATCATTTGTTAAGCGTTAAAACTGTCACCTCAAAAGCACTAAGGTCAACCCGAACCCTAAGTGCACAATAAGTCATTAACCAGGCGAAGCTACACATGAGAGTATGATAATAAAACTAGCAAATAAACGAGTTCAAACGCTAAGAGGTGCCGGGGTTTGCTCATTTCAGTTTACAAAAATCTTTGACGCTATTCTTTTAATATGAAACCCAAGAAAATCCCCGCAAGATTGTCTACAGTTTATCGTACAAAGGTTTACCTTTATGCACAGTATTTACATAGGGATTTTAAACATTAAAGTGTAGATCTCTAGGTGGGTCTCTTCCACCTGCATTATTCATCTTTGGACTGCTTCCTTAGCTTCCTTAGTTTCGGTTATAACCCAGACCGAGTATATTACGCGCCTGTAAAATATATAGAAATTATGCCAGAATGAGTCATTACTCCGATTATTCAGTTAGCGGGTGCCTCACCGTTATGAACGCCGAGTTGAAGGAACGCTGAAACGTGTGCGTCATGCCCTCCGTTTGCGAGAGCATCATCTGTAGCTGTACGGCCTCGTCCATGCGGTTCTTGAGGAACTCCCAGGTCTGGGCGTGTCCTGGGGAGGTATCCTGCAGGAAGTACAGCTCCGTCATCTTCATGATGGTCGCCAAACCCACGCGTCTTGTGTACCAACCGAACTGAAATATTTTGATGTTAAAAAGGATTACTTTCTAAGAGTAAAGAAAATGACTTACATCGACGGATCGATCCCCGGAGTAGTAGCAGATGTCATCCACCAAGGTCAACACCTGGGCCAGAGCTGTGGGCGCATTTTGCGGCTGTGCTAACAAACCCATGGCTTGCGGCCACTGTGCCTTATAGGGGACAACCATCTCCAGGCGCTGGCGTACCGCCTGCACCAGAAAGTCCAGAGGATTCTCCACTTCCAGCTTACCGCCATCTGTCTTTTCCTCCAGGCTTGCCACCAGCTGGGCATTGCACTTGCCATTGAAGTGGGAGACCAGGGCGAAGCCGCCTTCGGGGAACATGCCGTGTATCACGCTGGGATAGCCACTGTCCTCGGCACCCTGGACAATGGCCTGTCGGGTCCAGCCGTGCTGTGGGACATGCTGCAGGGCGGCGTCCAGGATCTTGACTCTTATGGCATCGACTTTGGCCTGCTTGGCATCATCCTGTTTGCCACTTGCTCCTGTTCCCGCACCTCCGCCTGCCGTGCCAGCCTCTTTTTGTGCGGCCCTAGCCGCCGCCTCTTCGGCAGCATCCCGTTCTTTCTCTCGCTGCTCTTCACGTGCCCGAAAGTCATCTAGATTGGTGGTTTTCTTGTCATCACTGGCATAATTCCTTCTTGCCAGCAGGAAGGTAAGCGGTCTGGGCTGCAGGGAAGCCAGCTGGCGGGGGCTTTGTGCATCTACAAATAGTAAGAATTTTTATAAAAGAGGCAAGGAACAGGTTGTTATGGAGGTTATTAGAACGATTCTTTGTTTACAATATTTTTTTTAAGCTAAGTGTTAAGTGCCAAGCTTTGATACATGCATCCAGATTCGTATACGCAGATACTTCCCGCATTGCCGCAATGCAAAACCCACATTTGTGGCCCGCTTATTAGCACCCCACAAACAGGCTCAATTAGCCGGTTAATTATCGTCCCCCAGCCAAGAAGACCCCCAAAGCACATAGATCAGATTCAGTTTCAGTTTCAGTTTCGTTTTCGTTTAGATTTCGATTTCGGTTCTGTTTACACACAAAGTTTACGCTAATATTTTGTTTTTGTTGTGAAAAAAACATGGACAAATGTGAGTTAAGCTTCCAACGCCTGCGGAATAGGCGGTATGATGCGGCGCTGGCGGGCGGACTGTTCAATGCACTCGTTTGCCCGCAGGTATAGGGCCAGCAGTGACTCCAGCCCTGTGATTGAGCTGGCCAGCACCTCGAGCTTCTCCTTGGTTCCGATGTCAGGCAGGTTGTTGTCCCCATCTTTCGCAGCCATTCCACTGTTGGTGATGTTCACCGCCAACATGTTGAGCTGTCGCTGCATCAGAGCATCGTCCGAGGCACTCTGTCCGTTCTCCACACGCTCCTTGTACGCCTTGTAGTGGGCCATCGAAAAGTCCAGGGCCTTTGCCAACGGATTCAGGAATCTCCTCTCAATCTCCGGCAGAGCCTGCCAGAACCCAGTCACATCCTGCTTGTCCTTCAGCGCAAAGTATCTCACAATATTCAGAGCACTGCACAGGCGATCCGAGTGCAGCAGCAGATCGGATTTCACATCGTGGGGCAGCACGCAGACGCACAGCAGCAGCATTTCCCGGAACAGCTTGCCGCCGTAGACTTCAGGCATGATGGAGGATTTAAGTAGCGCCTCGTGCACCAGATCCTTGTACATTCCTGCCAGGTAGCCCATCAGACCGTCGTGCTGCTGAGTCTCCAGCAGGTTCTTGATGATCAAGTACTTCCCTTGGTCCTCGAAGGCCAGCACGTACTGCCGGAGCACATGGATCCCCAACTGGCGGAGGGAGACCTGCGGCGAGTAGCCAACAATCTTGCATAGTGCCTCGAAGAAGCGCTTGTGCACGTCCAGCTGCAGCGAGGCATACGGAACGGGTTCCCCCAGAGTGGTCAGCAGGTACTCCACCAATCGGAGACCGCAATGCTGCAGCGGCGGCTCCTGCTGCTTGAGCAGCACTTCCGCCAGGTAGACGATCGATTCAAACAGGAATAGAGGTGCATATATCTTGGGCGCTGTGGGCGGCAGTTGATTGCCCACGAAGAGCGAGTGATAGTACATGGCCAGGGCGTGCAGCGGCAGCTTCTCCTCAATTAAAAACACGTTCCTACTGCTCATCTCGTAGACCCCCTTTGAGGCATCCAGCTTCCTCTGCCACCTGGCGCGCTGCTCCACCAGATTGAGGAGGTAGAAGGGATCCCCCAGGCACTGGCTTGCGTCCTTGGTGAAGCCCTCGACCACCTGCTGCACGTAGGTGCGCGTCATGCCCTCCTTGACGGAGCCCATTTCCAGCAGCGCAAGCGGACGGCCCAGCAGTTGGATGAAGAAGCAGGCAAAGACGTTGCGACGGTTCAGTCCACAGTTCCTGAACGTTTGGTCAGCCGGACGCACATCCTGCTCCAGGATTTCCGTAACAATGGGTGTGCGAAAGAGTCCCACGGTGATGTAGTGGGCCAGCAAGTCCTCCACGTCCTCCTCCTGCTCTATCAGTTTGGCCTGGGCCTCGTCGTAGCCCTCACTCAGGTATGCCGGCAATGGAAGCTCCTGCAGGCGACTATAGACACTGTGCAGACACCACTCCACCGCCTGGGGCTTGTTGCGTCCTTGCCGCTGGATGAGCACCTGCAGGGCACGCAGGTATGCTCCGAACACACTGATGCTGCTGCTCTCCCCCACGCGCTCCATAATCTCCAGCATTAGGTCCTGCAGTGGGGCGTACTTGGCCAGCAACTTGAGCAGCTCGTCCGCACAGTCGAACAGCTCCGACTCCTCGCAGTTCACGTCGTCCGTGAGGTTCGGGGCGCACACGTCGTGGAACAGGTCCATCGCTATCAGCGGCAGATGCCGGCTGTTCCGTTCCGCCTCCTGGGGACTGTTGAAGAGCATTCGCACGCCTTCGTAGGCCTTCTCCAGCAGCAGCCGCTTGATGAGCTTTAACAAATTGGCCGCCTCGCCAGGATCCGCCGCCTGCGCCTCCGCCTCCACCTCCACCTCCAACTCCATCTCCTGCTCCAGCATTTTCTGATCCCGTTTTCAAACTCGCTTTTTATGTATCACTTCTCAAATAAGTACAATTTTGGGGGAAATTATTGAAAAGTTTACGACGGCCGCCGGCATTTGGTTTTTAACTTTTCTCCCCCTTCCCTCTCACTCACTCACACGCGCACACTACTCGATCGAACAGCTGATTCTTGTTGCGGGCTCTATTTCGTAACGCACGCACGCAGGCAACTTGGAGCTAACAGGTGTATGGGGGGCTTGCTCTACTTACTGAGGGGCAGCAGCAGCTTCTGCAGGCGAATCAGCTTATGTAAACAGCGCACATTGGCCATTCTAGCGGCTTGAAATCTAGTGGATTATTGAAATCGGTTTGTTTGGCATAGAGCCCTAGAGGTGGAGAGACAACGATACATCGATGTTTTTCATATTTTGAGAAACATCGATATAATTAGGCGACTATCGGTGTTTTTACAATTTTGCCAAATAAGTAAAACTAACCATAAAACCTATATATTTAAGTAACTTTATTAACTCTTGCATTGTGTTATAATTATAATCGGAATTAATTAATTATGTTGATTTAAGGCAAAAATGCTATGGTTTTGGAAAACGGTTATCCACGCCGGCGTTGCCAGCTGGTGGGTGAAAACAGTAAAGTCCGGCAACACTGCTCTTTGCCAAGTGCCAATTAGAACAGCATAGACGCGAACCAGGGAGTGGAAACTAGTTTCTTCTTATTCAAGTTGTAAGCCATACAATACCGGCCAAAATTATAATATTCTTGCAATGTTCATTATTTAAAAAAATATATATATGCATACCAACACATTTCGCGTAACGGTTTGTTAAAAAAAAACGTTTTAATATTTATCTCACAAAGATGTTTCCCCATTAAAACACGTTTCTTGTAAGGCTCATTTATTTATTAATCCGTTTTGGTTAATGAAGAAGAGTCCTTGTCAATGTGCGCAGGATTACTGCCCTCGAATTCTTAGTCATTCGTTTCCTAGATCTCGCTAAAGCTAAAGAGTTAACGATCGATTTGTGTTGTATCCTTTGTTGTGGGAAGGAGGGTTAAGTTCGCAATTCAAAGTCAATAGATCTTTCACATATGCACTACATTTGGGGGAAGGATTTGGGGGGTTTGTTGGGGGCTCTTAGACATCTACCAATTCGTTTCGTTTTAATTAAAGTCAGATTAAAAATTTTCACTAATATCACCTTCTAGAAATTTGTCCAATTCGTATTCTTCGTTTAAAACTGATGTGTAAATATGCATTTAAGGTGTAAGTATGTACTTGTTTGTATATGAAATTTGATCCATAATTGTGTTCTGATTTGGCGATGAGCGGCGGGAAACGAAATGAAAATAAACATAAAAGCGTAATTTAAATAATTTGCATTTATTTAAAGGAGTTAAAAAATAACTAATTTAATAATTGAGTAGTTCTTCAAGTGTTCTTATGTTTTGCTCTCTCTCTTCTGTTCTCTTATTTTGTTTGCATTCTCTTCTCTTTTTGGGGTCGGCGTTTGTCTTACGTACTAATAAAATATGCAAGTGAGGGTGTGCTTCGATCGATGTGTGTGTAAGATGTTTGTGTGTGTGTGTGTGTGTGTCTGGATTAAGGACGAATATAAACAATAATTAAAAACTTAGCAGTGAGTTCTCTCGTTCGATTGGTTTTTATAAAATGTACAAAATGTAATTAATAAACATCAAAAATGTATTAATTAAACTAAACAAAA
>VNJS01000563.1:0-26041 GCA_008042575.1 Drosophila watanabei
AAATAAAAAGGGTTAAGCCACAACAGTTACAGTGAACAAGTGGAGACAATAGTGAAAATTTCAACTAAAGTGATTGTGGTGAAATTTCCACAAAAAACTCAAGTGAAAACTGAAAAACTTAAAGAATAATGCGGAACAAAAAGATCTGTTGATGATCAATTTGCAATGGTACGATATCAACTGTATTTTTGTTTACAATAATTTTCTATATATGTATACTTTTAAAATTTGAAGAGTAGAATTTACTTTTAACTAAAAGGGACCGACGCTAGACATGTACAAATTCAATACAATTTTATTTCTTTACTTAGAGGCTGAAATTTAACTTGCTATGTAATCAATTCTTTGCAAATAGTGCTCCCATTAACAGTTTTAAAATATATGATTACAGTATTTACACACAATTAATAACCACGTTAAAGCTTAATATACAAATTAGAAGAACAATTTTTCAAATAACATACCCAATGTCTTTAAATAATGTTTTATACATTGTCAATGCATGCTAATTTTTATATTTTGATTGTTTATTTACAACTTAGTTAAATTAAATTACGATTTTTCAAATTTTGTATAAAATGGAAGAAACGAAATACAAATTTACAAAATTATAAGCGCTGAAGTATGAATTATGATACAGTATTAAAAAAGTGTAACCCACATTTAATACTGTTTACATAAGGTAAATATTTGGTTTGTTGTTTTTATTTTTCATATAATTTTCTTGTCAAATAATATAAGTACCGGATATTAATAGATGGAGAGTGTCAAGTAAAAGTGGTACATATACATACACATAATTAAATATTTCTAACGGATGTTATAAACTTTCTAACAATTTTTTTTTTCTTGATGACCAAATTTAAAAACAAATATTTGAAAAGTTTTCAATGCCTAATTGCAGGGTATAATAAGTTCAGTCAGAAGTTTGCAATGCAGTGAAGGAATCATACCAACCCTAAAAATTAAATATATTCTTGATCAGCATCAACAGCCGAGTCGATCTAGCCATGTTCGCCTGTTTCTATGCAAACTAGTCACTCAGTTTTGAAGCTATCTGAATGAAACTTTGCAGATAGTCTTCTATGTACTCTCACGACAACTATATCATATAGCTGCCAGACAAACAATCCGTAAATTTGTAGAAAAAAAATATAACTTCTCTGTTTTTTAACATTTCTTGATCAACTCATTAAGATCGGACGACTAAATTATATAGCTGCCATACAAACGATCGGTAAATGTGAAGGTAAATTACATTTTACTTTACATGTAAAATGCAAAAAAATGTAAGACTGTAAAAATAAAATGAAAATGAAAGTAATCTATTTTATATTAGACAGGGATATATTTATTAAAAATAATGCAATTGAAATCTGCAAAGGCGTACGAACTTCGGCGTCCCGAAGTTGGCTTCCTTTCTTATTTTTATTTTTATAATTATTTATTAAATCAGAAATTTGAATTTAAAACCCGAAATAAAGTATATAAATAAATATTTTATTTTGAATTATTGACTAATTGTAATGTCTTCTCTTTGTAGGTCCCTAAGATGAGGATTATTTTTAAGGCCACCCATTAACTCAAATAGATTAAAAAAAGAAGTATAGAAAAGACACACCGAAGCCATGCAAGAAGTCTGCAGCACGCTGGACACAACCCCAATGGGCACGCAGATCAAATCGGAGTCGCCGCTCAATCCGCTGCAGGTGCAAACCGGTCAGACCTCGCTCCCAGTGGGTGGTGGATGTGGCGGTGTCGGTGGACCCGGCGGAGTGGGTGTCGGACAGCCCGGTGTCGGTCAGCAGGGAGCTCCACCGGTGCCGGCGGTGATGCTGGTCAACAAGATGGCTCCGAACTGTGATAAACGGGCCGCGGATACGGCCTACTGGATGGCGGCCTCCGAGGGTGGATTCATCAACTCGCAGCCGTCGATGGCCGAGTTCCTCAATCACCTGAGTCCGGAGAGTCCCAAAATCGGCACACCTGTTGGTGCCGGCGCCATCGGAGGAGGAGTGGGCGTCAATGTTAATGTCAATGTTGGCGGGGTCGGCGTCGGATATCCGGTCGGCGTTGTCCCTCAAACGCCGGATGGCATGGACTCGGTGCCGGAGTATCCCTGGATGAAGGAGAAGAAGACATCCCGCAAGAGCAGCAACAACAACAATCAGGGTAAGTTCAGAGCGATACACTGAGAGAAAAATGTGCGTTTATAAGATTATTTGTGCGTTGTTTAAAGATAAACTGAAATACGAATTTTTAGGTTCTTTGCTTTTTTTAATTCCGTATTTGTTTGTTGGTTTTCCATTTTAAAATTCAATGAATTTATTTATTTATTATGTTGTAACTGACCTTTTTCTCTCTGTGTAAAGGAGAGAAATGCGAAACTGTCATTAATCAAGAAATCAATGCAATTTACCTTGCATCAAATGAGGCGCAGCATGGCGGCGCCTTCGCAACTCCGACTCTGACTTCGTCTTCGCCTTGGACTCCAAACCCGACTTCCCGTCCAGAAAGCCAGCCCAGAACCCTATCTACCATACCGCTCCCTTTCCCACTCGATCACGCACCGGCGAGGGTTCGGCTCCTTTGATGGACAGCTCGGTTTGTGCCGGCAAAGATCTGTTATTTGCGATCATTTGTAACAATTTTCGAGAGCAGAGTGCTCCGCCGCGCTGGAAATGTTTCATTTATTTCCCTTCGCTTCGACTCGAGTCGAATGTGTCGATTTCATTTGCGCAAGAAATACGAAAAGGCGACGACGGGAAGAGGGCATTGAGGAAAAAGACTTGAGAAAACTACAGCTGGGCCAGGGATCGAGCCAGTCGCATTTAAAATAAATGAGGTATCAAGGTTGTCCGACCATACGTTTTCCTGTCCAGCACCCAGTACCGAAAACCCGAACCCAAACCTGAGCCCGAGCCCGAACCCCTTTCCTCTGAGCGATTGCAACCTGTTATTTAGGTTCATTTGTCAAAATATTTTTTCCTGTCCCCCTTTTTTTTTGCCTTCGATCGAGGGGGCAGAGGATGCCAGGGGGATGGGAATGCCATGTTGCACGTTGCACGTTGCAATTGCAGGCCTTCAAGCCTCCGGCGATTTTGTAGCACAAAAAATACATACGAGTCTTTCGTGTCTGCTGCTGCTGCACCATTTTAAATCTGTGCCTCACATTCGCCATTTCCCCGCTGAGTAGCCCAGGGATAAAAAAAATAAATATAAAACGGGGAAGGGGATTATCCTGCGAATGGGGTTTCAATTAATCACTTTTATCGGACACAAGGCGAGCAACGGAAATTTCAATGGGATCGGCTTAGCAGCTCAGACGAAAAAGTCAATTCCCCAAGCAAAAAAATCTTAAAATACAAAGAACGACGATTTCATAGAAGAATGTTTACTTCTTTATCATTATTTTTAAACAGGAATTTTTGACTGGAGTGTTATTTTAAAAATTCTACATTAAACAAATGTCTCAAGCATAATGTTTATTTTAGGATTAATAGATTATTATAAACTTATACACTAATATTTTACTTAGTTTATATGGAGTTAATTTTGCATTTTTAGTACGAATATTTTAAAATTGCATTTTAAATTTCAAACCATTTAGTTCGGAACCTCAGGGAAAAATATAATAATAGATATTAAAAAATTGTTGAAATGTATCAGACTTTATAGAAATTATATGGTAAAATAATTTCAGGTATCCACATATTTAACACTAATGTTACCAATTTTTGTTAAATACTTTTAAAAGATAAAAAGATTTTAAATAGATATTTAGCAAAGAACCTGAGGTCCCACCCCTCAGCGGATGACAAATTCAAATGATTAAGCGGGAGTGAGGGTGAAGTGACTTAAACTAATACAATGCCAATTAATATTGACCACACACTCACCAACCGACCGACCAACCGACAACACACATCCTGTTGACAAATGAGCAGCACTAATCCCCTGGAAAATGTGTGTAAGTGTGTGTTTAACCGCCAAATCCCAGCACGTGGCCAGTGGAAACATACAGGAATTCCCCAGAGGGGAGAGAGCTGGCAAATCTTTCTCCGGGTCCGAGTCCGGGTCTCCGGTTCCCGGAGTGAAAGTGAGCCAATAAATAGCGTGAAGCATACCAAAGCGCCGTTGAAGGGTCAATACATCTTTCACTCGCTCACACTCACTCTATATGTATATAGATATCCCAGGAAATGTGTGGAGTTGGGGGAGGTGAGCCGAAGGGACGACATGCTGAGCGATATGGATTACAAATGATGTTGTATGTGTCCGTTTGTTTATCTCGGCCTGTGTAGAGGGCCGGTGCGCTTGTGTTAGCTTAACAGTTTAATTTGTTAATGTTGTCAAATTAATTCCTTGTCGAGTGGTAAGCGATCTAAATGATTCTTATGTCGGCAGATCTTTTAAAGGAGAATTAGTTACATTTAAACTAAAGATATATTTCAGGATAAAATTATTTTTAACATACATCAAATAGCTTTAAATTAGACCCTTTAAAGCCCCAATTTGGCACTCCTTTTCTGGCCGGGCTAATAATTTGTATCCTTGTTCCTAGCTGCACCTCCCCTTAACCCACAAACACTCATTGTTTACCGCAAATTGTTCGCAACGCATCCTGAATTTTAATGTGTGGCGCGTATTTCGACTGGAAGCCCTTTGCAGGATGAGTTGTTTGTACGGGTCGCAGGATGAGGTCTTCTCCGCCGAAATTGTTTTGTTAGCCTGTTTACATACACACAAAGTGGAAGCAATAAAATTTATGCTCAGCATCAAGTGTTAATTAGGCGTAATGAACTGCAAGAAAAGTTTGTAATTGTCGTGCAGCATGTTCAACTGCGGCGGCAAGTATCTGCGAGATGTGCGAAAGGATCCCGCCAGGAGAGTGGGACACCTTCAACCAGACAGCAGACAGCAGGCTGGGGACTGGATTGGGGGTAAAACCAATAAAAAACAATTTGACTTTGTTGGCCCCGGCTATTGAGAGGCGGAAATCCATTGGCAGCGCCATCTGTATCATCCACTCCACGTCGCGTATCCACCCCGCGACCATATGTTGCTCCATCGAGAACTGAAGCAGTTCATCCTACTCCTGCTTCTGCTCCTGCCTGATTCGGTGGGTGGAGGGGTGGAAGGGCATAAAAAATGCGTGCGGCACGACTCGAAACTTACCCCCCGAGGATTACGATTATAACAAACCATTTATCATAATATTTATGTTGATGCGTTGTACTTTTTCTCAATGAAGGCCCCGCAGTCTGCCAGGGTCAGGAAAAAAAAACAAGCGGAGGACAGGGCCAGGTTCGCGGTGCCTTTTATTAATTTTATTTATGATGAGTCATTTGCACATTTATAATTTTAACCTTTACAGTTGAATTCATTCAAAACGAATTCCGCGCGAGTGCGAAAATCATCAAGGGGAGAGAAAGAGATTCATCTAATGTCTTGGTCGAGATATGCAGATCGCATCGTAAACCGAATGGATTCCCAGACATATCGAATGGCAGACTGGGTTTTTGAGGGGGCGGAAGGATTGCCTTGAGATTTATTCTGTTATTGATATACCATAATTGTGTGGTTGACATTAATAGACTTGTGATGTCGTAACTAAGGCAAAAGAACCTGACATTGAAAATTTATTATCTCTGCACATTTAAATTATTTGCAAAAGGTGTGGAAAGAAACACTCTTCAAGAAACTAAACTAAAAATAATATAAATATTATATAACCGCAATTATCTCAACATCATATTCTTAAACTCATTTTGAACCATTCGTACAGCTGTTTTTCCTGCTATTACTTTAGAAAACTTCAAGTACGTTCTAAGAACAATATGCAGTCAAACTCCGATCATTTTGCTTACCTATATCCCGCCCAAATCTTTATGAAAGGCCATTTAACCACAAATGCCCCAGTGGTTAAGTGCCTCTAAAAAGGTAAACCGAGAACGCGTTGAACTTGAAATCATGTCGCCGAGCATTAAATTAATTGGCGCTCGTCAAATAATTTTTGAGCACTAATTACGCGTCAAACGATGAAAAATCTCCAGGGCCAGCAGCTTCAAGGCTCTGTCCCAGGACTTGAATCAGGCCGGGAAGGTAGCCGTTTTCGGGTCGCTCAATTAATTGTTACGACTTTATTATGGAGATAAGTGCGCGGCGTCTTGGCCAAGGCAAACAAAGGGTTCTAATTGGCCGACCGCAGCCAGGATAATGCCAGGCAGACGTTTACGCCCCAAAGGGTTTTTCCATATTTTTCTTACGTTTTATTTTTTTTCTTTGCCTTTCCCCCTCCAACGTGACTGTGAAAAAATCTGTTACAATTAGTTAAGCTTGAGCCGGCGGCTGGCCAAAGTATATTTTAAGATTATTATTTTCTACCGCATTTTTTCGGGGAGCTTTTTCGCTGGCCTTATCTGCAAACTGATTTGTCATTATTTTTAAAGCGAAAAGGGAGCGGAATTTAACAGGGATTTATAAACATTAAGGTTCAAGGTTTTGCTTGGGTCTAAAGAAAGTTTTAAAGCACATACTTTAATGTATTATTTATTTAAATTGGTAAAATGGTTTAAAACTAGAAGCATTTGGTTTATTTTTTTAATTAAAGCAATTAAACCTTAATAAACCCATTCAAATATTGTGTAATTTAATACTGGATTAGAAACCCAAAGGATCATTTTAAGCAAATCAATTTCCTGCATTAAGACCCTCCCCAACTCCATTCAGTTGTCCTTTAATCTTCCCCCAAATTGGTCATTTGAGGTTTCCCCTAAAAAACTTTGACGTTAACCAATATCGATTTAATTTTATTTCCACTCATTTAGCTAAAAGCGTTTCAGTAAAAATGAAAATATTTGCCCGCGATTAAATTAAAAAAAAAAGGAAAAACTGGATAAAGAGGAAAGCGGGAAAATGGGGAAAAGTGGCAGAGAAAAAAGCATTTTATGAAATGAATGCACTGACACTCTGGCCTCGCCTTGGAAAAATTTGAATACATTACAGGGGGGACTCCAGGCGGAGGACTAGGACTCCCTGCAAATAAACCGCCGAAGCGACTCCGGGTCCCCGCCCCTTTTCGGCCAGGACGACGGCATGACAATGACACAAAAGCCGCGCACTTAATCGCCGCGGATCACATTCCGTAAAAACCGCGACGATAAAAATTTTTTACGCTCCATTCTTGTGTACTTAGTGGAATGGAAGGGAAAGCACTCCACCAGCGAGCCACCCAACCACCCGCCGTGGTGGTTGACCCGCCTGTCCGCAATTCCACTGGAGACATCTCTGTCCAGTTGCCAGGAGAAAATCAGATCTGAAATTATTTTCAATTTGTACGCGATTTATTTTTATGTCTTTTTTTGAGAGCCTTCCTCCTCCTTGCTCCCGCTCATCAGCCAAGATCCCAGTTTAAGCGATTTGTAAACATTTGAATTGGATTTTCGGCCATAAAAATTGCTTGTTGGCGACTTTATCTCAAAGACTGGGCTAAGTTGTGAGCATTAGTGCTATCATAAGTAGGGGAAGTACACCTATTACTGCCATGCCCCGTATCTCCGGCTCCAGTCAATAACTCAACTCGGAGTTAATCGCATTGCATTCCGCTTCAGCGGAATCGCGATTGGGGGTCGATTGGCCACCGGGGCGACCTAACAACTATAATAAATTAATAAATTACCAAGTTTTTGCATAAAATACAGTTTTACTTATCAATGAGCCGGGCCAACTGCAGTAATTACTGGCCAGGCTCAGACGAGGGAGTTGCCAAAGACAAATGACTGTAAAAACGTAAAAAAATAAGCCCAGACAGGGAAAATGTCATAAATTATCATCACGCACGGAGCGATCGTCGGCTTCTGATTCTGAGAGTTACGCTCCGGTGAATTGCATAAGCAAACTTGGATTACTAAAAGCTTAAGAATTATATTTTTCTCCGATTTATTATTAATCTAATATTATGTTCAGCATTTGAATAAATTCGCTTGTAAAGTGATGTTATTTTCAAAATATAGATACGCCCTTATTAATCAATATTATTATTATTTAATCACTTTTGATACCTGTAGATTGCATTAAATTTTCCTAACAAATATTTAAAGCTCCAAGAATATCTCCTGGTCCATAAGTGAATATGCTAACATAATAGATTACTTAAATTTATATAAACTCGTTTAAATTCTTTGATTAATGTTACTTAGCTAAAAAATGCCTTAAGCAGCAACAAGCAGAAGAGGTAAAATATTTAACGACATTTAAAAGAGCGTGAAAAGTCAACAAGGACAACCGGAAGCCGGGGAGAAATCACATCCACATCCTCATCCACATTTACACACACTCGCACTCGCACGATAACCCAACCCCGGTTAACCCCGGTATCCCCTCGATATGTGTGTGATTTAAATAAAACTAATGTTTGTGTGAAAATGGATTTTCTGTTTGTCATCGGCTGCTGGCTTCCCCTGTGTTTTATATTCAAACAGCGAACCGCAGCCGGGCCAAAGGCTTTCTTCCGTTCGTCGGCACAAGTTCCCCTATATTCAAATTCGGCGGCAGAGGAAAACAGATTTAAATTCGCATACGCTTAGCACGTGAGTCCTTGAAGCCGAACGGCAGGAGCGGCGACAGCGACACCGCTTTCCGCCGAGTCATGCATCATATCTACAGCTGCGGAAACTCCTGGGTTAGGAGGGCTTCGTCCTCGGGATGGGATTGGGTTCCGTTCGGGGAGCGGTGGGCTGGGGGATGGAACTGAGCCGAAACCGAAGCTGAAACCGAGAACGCGCGTGGTTGACACGTGATTCCGGTGCTCGTAAATTTTCAAGAATTTCCCATCTTTTTTTTTAGTGCTTCTTGTAGTTTTTAATTTGTGGCTTGTTGAGCAATGTTAACAGTTATTATTTATGCGATGAGCGGAGAGATAGTAAAAGTTATGGGACATTTTTCCAGCGGATATTAGGTAAGCTCTACCTGAGATAAGGATGGCAAGTATTGAGAAAGTGCGGAGCGTTTTGCAACCCCAAAAAGTAACCCAGAAATTTTAGAGCAGGGCGGAACGAGCGAAAGATGTCGCTTGGGGATGCTTTTCCACATAAGTGTGTAGAACGTAGGAATGGGAGTCTGCTAGTGTGAGTGAGTGTCACAGCATCATCCATCATTCTGGACTTGACCTTTTTTGGGCTAAGCTTCCGTTTAACAGCGGACTAAAGGCGAATCTTTAATTTTGTATTTGCTATCTATCACAGGAGAGGTGCACATGTTACATCCGAGAGATGCGAAGATACAACAGTCAAATGTCAGCGACTCTCTGGGAAAAGTGCCATGCAATGTCTCATTGTGAGCTTTCCGATGATTACAAACACACATCTCTCCGCTTATAAACATATTTCCCCCGTTGGTTTTCACTTTGGTGTCGTGTTAAAAATGAATTTGTCATCTGTAAACGGTCTGACATGTTTGCCAAAAAATAAATCTCATTCACTCTCCACCTTTTTGATCAGCGTCTCTTAGCAGGCCAAGTCCGTTGGGCAATACATCAATTGTTGCCGTTCGGTGGTTGACTCTGGAGTTAAGCCCAGGTCCAGAAGTCCTTGATTGATTTGCATTGAAAATTGTGATTTTAATTGACATGCGATGAGCGGAGCAATAATTATGTCAATCTGCTCGGCTCGTTGATCGATTGGGTCTGGTGCACAGCTCTGCGGATTGACCTTTGCGGCAAAACGTTTGAAACTCCATTAATTTATAGTGTCTTAAATGGCATGGAAGCATAAAACTAAATATCTATAACGCTGGCAAGTTTTTTACTACTATTATTTCAAGAATCTAATTATTATCGAATTCAATTTCACATTTTTCTCGGCTTATTCGCTGTGAATAATAAACTGTAATTACCGAATACTTGAAACACACATGTAAACACCGACCCAATCGACAAAGAGATGTTCGGATTTGGTAATTACAACTCTTTTGGAGTTATTAATTGAAATTCGAACACCGCTCACATAAATGAAACAGAACGGAGCCGAACGTGCTGGATGTAATATGCCATAAAAATAGCAATAAGTGGGACAATTATGAACCAGGGAGGCCGAAATAATGGGGAGTGTGAGCTAGACAACATGGTTCCCTGGGCTTTATAATAGTCCCGAATTGTAGGGCTTTACCTCGAACTGGGGATGACGAAGGTGGGCCAAAACAACAAAGGTGGCGGCAGACAGGTGAGCGGTGGGTGGCGATTATTATAAACGCATCGTTCAGATCATTGGCCAAATGGCTTTTCGAACAATTTGTTGCTTCGCTGCTGATTGAATGGCGGCTGTCTCTATATGGTATGTTATGGCGGCAAAAGAGCGTGAAATTGATATGCAATTAAAATAATATTTATACGGCCGAGTGAAAGCACTCATGATTATTACCGCGAGCACATATAGAATAATTATTGATATCTCTATATCACGTATAGATTTTTATAGCCAACAGCTGTCAGCGAAATGTGAGCGAAATAATAATTTCCATTTTGATAGCAAGCGAATTTTGAAAATAATATTTATGCCACTCACCTCACATTAAAGCCGAGTTCAAGGATTTTTCCGTCATCTCTATTTTCTTTTGCGATTTTTTAAATTCTTTAGACGGAGCAAAGCGGATAGCAGGCTGAGTGACTGCTGCGGTTAATGGCTTTCGAATGCAAATTCAATTTTATCGCACTCTGTTCACTTTTTAATAAGATTTCCGCCCAGCTCCGTCGCACCACCTCTCTGCCGTCCCTTCTTCTGTCGGCGAAAGGTGCACTCTGTTGGAAATGAAAATTAGTTGCAAGAGCCGAGAAAAACAAAAACCAAAAAACAAAGAGAGACTGAGAAAGAAATGAAATGAAAGCCCAGAGACACGCGACTTGCGACTTGCGACCTGCGAGAAATGCTTTTTGGCGCCACAAGCAAACCTGTCTCTCTTTTTTTTCTTATAAAGGTGGTGGTGTTTCTACACTGAACGAAAATCTATTAAACTTTTAAAAATATGCATTGTAAAATTTAGAAGAGCTTGGAGAGGTGTTTATTGAGATAACATTTTCAGTTTTTCTTTGTCACAATGGCAAATTAATATCTTGTTCTTTAAATTTAAAAAAGTGATACATTTTTATAGAATTTTCTTTAGAATCATGTTTTTTCAAGTGCACCCATTCTTCGGCTGCTTGAGGGGCACTGCCCACAATCCAACAAATTGCGTTCCGTGTGCGAGAGTGGGTGGGAAAACTGTCAGAATGAATGAGTAGCGCGGTCACACCTACTGGCTGTCAGTCAGGCCCAAGCTTTGCCCCTGAGCAGCCCCCAATGGAAATGGCGAAGGCAACGGGCAATGCCAGGCGGTATCGCTCCGAAAACTGTCCAAGGCGTTGCCTTGAATCGGACCTGGTATCGAGAATCGAGCAAAAGAAACATTTAAACGGCGAAATATTCACGGGCAGCCATAATACTCACAGATGTTCAGATAGCTCACTACATTCTATTCAATTAGGTAAATCGTATTTTGGGACGATTAGAAAGTGTCTGGGTACTTTAAGGTAAAACTCACGGGAAAGTCTGGAAGTGAGATTATTTAAAGTAATAAAATGTATAAATATTTCTATGTTAAATGTGTAAATATTTGTATTTCAAAAATATTATTGTATATAGACAATCTTATGAAAGTAAAATTAAGTTTAGAAATTATTCCTTGATTTCTGTATTGTCATTTGTGTGCTTCTTAACACAGCTTTCTTAAACATACAATTTTCCTTAATTAATTTTATTTTAATATCTCAGCAAACTAAAACTATACAAGTACTCACCAGTGAAAAACAGGCACTTTCTGATCATAAATCAAATGCTTAAAGTCAGATAGAAAATCCCATTGAGCCCGAACCGGACGCAAATGCCACTCCATCGCTTAAAGCCAGTTCCATCTTTAACTGAAATATCCGAAATGGCCACACAAAGTGCCCCGTCATATTCATGAGCTTCGCTACAGCTGCATATAGAAATGGGAATGTTCGCTGATTATCAAACGAAAATATTTGCTAATCACGCAGCTGCTGCCGCTGCACGGAAAATATCAAATATTGCTTATGAAACTGCATAAACTTGGCAGCAGTTCGATGGGGAGAGGGGCGGGAAACAGACTGGATCTCAGCCCAGAAGGAATCGAGCTCGAGGCTAGACGCTATTATTTCCGACAGCATGATTTTATTTGCCTTTGGCCATCATCATCGTCGTGATACAACCCCTTGGCTACCACCCCGTCCCTTCCTGGAATAATAGACTGTCGGGTGAAGTTCTACGCTTTCTTGACAGTATCCTGGCGGGGATTTCCTACTTGGTTCTTGCCATCGAAACTTCTCAATTACGAAGTTTGGTTAAGGCGAGGCGAGTAGGAAGTACCTCCACTTGACCGCTCGTTACGTGCTCCATGTGTTGACCATGTCCAGCCGGCTGGGAAACTTCCGCTTACCAAACTTTGGGGTTAATTATTTTCCACTCTCGATTCGAGCCAACTGCAAGAAAGAAAGTTTCTTGGGAGATATTATGTTGCTATATATTTGGGCTTGAGAAACCCCAAGCAACTTTGTCACTGCATCTCGTTGCCCAAAAAAGATAAACAAATGTGATGTCTCAATATTCTGAGGCAGTCAAGTATGTTACTTTGTAGGTGAATGGTCTTAAAATATTTACACACCTCAATAACCCCTTTACGATTTATTGGTGCATCTGCTTGAAAAACTTTAGTGGAGGCACTTTTTTTAGGGTGTCTTTAATGCGTAAAAAGGGCTTGATGAACATACGAATTCAGCAACATTTTTACTCGAATTGAAGATGTTAGAAAACATGATATTATAGAACAAAAGAATATTATTTTTATGTACAACTCAATTTTTTTAATTTAAAATGATTGTAAAATCTTTGAAATGTTATACAAAGAAAAACTCATAGCCCAACTAACAAACTCTTTCTTCTCCTTTCATTTCAGGTGATAATTCCATAAGTAAGTACCTATCCTCCTGGCATATATGTATATACAAATATTTTTCATCCATTTTGCAATATTTTCAACCACAAACGAAAACATTATCGCATTGGCCAAAATTTATCAAAGCTCAGCATACATTTTGCATTCGCTGTGGGGGATTCTTCAAGGAAAGCACATAATTTGAGGCCCAAAACCGCAGCAATCTGATTAAATCTTATTATACCAATTTGGGGCCAGCCTACGCGGATTTGTGCCGAAACCGCAAAGCGAATAATGTGATTTTCGATAATTATTGTATAACAATTTCGCTCGAAAATTTGCTTAGCCAAATAATTGGGTATATCGTTTCTGGCGAAGAGATCTGTCCGGCTTTGTGACGACCATTTTGTGTATCGAGACCATCTAGAGCGGGCCCGTAATCAAGCATAAAAACTGAGAAAAAACTGAACCAATCAAGCGGCGACCATTTTGGAGACGACGGTTCAGCGGAAACGTCGCTTTTTCATGTTCGTGACCAAAGTTTAGGTACATACATATATTTTTTGTTTTTTTATCGGGGAAGGGAAGACAACGCAAACAGCGCTGAAAATAAAGAAACGTGGCGGGAGAAAAAAAAATACAAATTTTACCTGAATTAAATTGAGTAACAAAACACGAAAAGTTTTATACCACCATGGTGTGTGTGTGTGTGTGTGGGGATATTTGTATATAATTTAAGAAATGTATGTAGACCAATCTTGTCCGTGTTTTTTGTTGTTTGCTCAAAAGGGAGAGAGAGAACCCAAAACACGCTACCAGTTTGGCCAGCACACACTTAGGCGCACTCTCTCTCTTTCTCTCAGTCTCTTAGGGCTTTGTGGCGGAGGAAATAATTACATGATTGAGGTACGTACTCCACACACACACACACAACACACAGCATATACATAGAACACTTGCATGAATACCCACGATGACAAACACTGGGCACCTTTGCCCTGCCTCCTCCCTTCTCCTTCCGCTCAACTTGTGGTATTATTTTTTTGCCTTTCGGTGGTGGTCGTTGTCTGATCGAAAAGAACATGTCAGGTTTCCCGACCTGACCATTGCATGACTTGTTCGCTATTGGTGTGCCAGTGTGTGTGCTTGCCAAGCACCGGCATATGTACGAGTATGAATGAATGGCCAAGCCATGGCGGCTTTTTATGGAGAGTGTGGTTCTTGCTTTTTCTTCGTTTATGTTTTTTTTTCGGTTTCTACACTTGAAGGAATTTGTAAAACAAAAATTTAATACTTAACCTTTGGGAGCTAGTGAGCGTGAATAAATTCACAAAAATCGACTGAAATATATGAGATATATTTCCAAAATAAAATAATAATAACAAACATTTTATAGATAGTTAACATCAATTTCTCCTTCATTTGCCAACCTAAGCGGGAATTCATTCAAGCCAAGATCTACCTAGTTAGGATTCATACCGTTCAAAAGAGAAAACATTTATTAATAAAATATTGTAAATTTATAGAAATAAATGTTCGAGATTTGAAAACTGAGGTGACGATTTAGAAGTTTTTTCAAACTGATTAAGGTATTAATTCAATTCAGTCTTAAGAATTTAAGTGTATAACTTATTTACTTATACCTTACGTATTTATTTATTTTATTTATTTATTTACGTTTTATTAAATATTATTAAAGGAATAACTTTTTATGGATATTTCTTAAAATGTTAGATAGTTTTTTGTATTATTTGTAATGTATGTAATTCACGCCGCAACAATGTCGACTGACGACTGGCGACGGTCGACGGCCGTGGCTCAGGGCAATTATTGTATCGCTTGCCCAACCTACCCTGCCCCCACCCATTGCTTACCCCCTTACAACGGTAACCACTTGTATGTGTGCGCGCACGCGTATATGTGTATGTGTGTGTGTGTGTGTGTGTGCAAGGAGCAAAGTTGAGGTCAGGGCATTGTCGTGTTGTAATTGGCTGACTGTGGGTTGGTTCGTCCACAGGACACGGTCAGCACCCACACTGAAACTACACCATGTGTCACACAAGGTTTATGCTTATCAGTGAAATCACTAAAATATGTGCAGACTTCATTTATTATTTTGTTTTTTACATGTTTATTATTGTTGTATATTTTTTTTTTATTAATTTTTATTAATACATTATTTTTGTATTAAAAAAGGCATACTTAAAGAAAAGGAATCATTTTTACAAATAGATTTAATAGTACTCCTTTATACTTAATACCAATTTATTATCGTATTTAAAGTACTATAACTGCCTCATTTGTCTCTTCTCCCTACTCTTCTTTATCTAATGATTTTATCCTTCTTGCAATATAATTTGGGACTTCCTCGATTGTTTGTCTTATCCCAATGCCTGTTCCTATAGATCATTTATGATATGTGTATGGGCTATTACTCCGGCTTGTCAGTCCAGAGGATTTCCCATTAATTTTGCCTGACCTCTAAAGTTCCGCCCCCCCGAAAGAAGTAAAATAAAAAAAAAAATACACTCCCCACGCTCGAACTCGGATCGTCCCACTGCCCACTCCCTTGTGGAAGTATCTCCATCTGTGGTGCAGTGGCAGGATTAATTTCTAATTTCGCCTAATGCCCAAGTGTTGCCCAGTTCGATGTTTACATTTTGGGTGTCTCGTCTTTATCTAATTTACCTTGATAAAACGTTACCATTCCCATTCCCATGCCCGAGCCCTATCCCCGGGCTGTTTTTGTCTCTGCCCTCGGAACGCACTGCCGCCGTGGACACAGACAGAGCCGGACTCGCAGCCGGATTGGGAATCGTGGAGGAGAAGGAGACTGAGACTGAGACTGAGACAGAGACGGGGTCGGAGACGGGCCCACATGTTTGCATCATTAATCATGACGTTTCAGCTCTGACACATTTGGCCGATCGGCGGCAGCGGCAGCGGCAGCGGCTGCAGCAGAAGCAACGGCCAGCGGATTGTAATGAACACGTTTTCTAAGGCAGACGGCAAGAAAAACGCAGAAACACAGGCGTAGATACAGATACAGATACAGATACAGATACAGATACAAAGGCAGAGTCACAGATACAAAAGCAGAGTCACATTTACAGATACGACTCAGACGGAGACTTAAAGACATGGCCAAGCAGATGAAAGACGATGAGCGAGAGACAGACGCACGTCAACGATGGACGTCGACCGCTGCGGATGCGTATGCACTCAAAAAAATGTGCCCCTAGTTTAGAACTCCTCCATAAATCGTAAAAATGTATGACTATAAACAGACTTTTTAAGAGATTTATGAATGAATTAGTACTTTTATATATTTTCCAATGACTAGAATCTGTTAAATTTAGGAACAGTTCTTTTTCCTTAAATTTACCCTATTTAAAAGTTCAGCATTTAACACAACATTTTTGTTGAGTGCACTAAGAACAGAGTAAAGAGAAGACGACCGGCGAGCGGTCAGAGACAATGGGCCATTCGAAGACAAATATTTTCACAATGGCACCAATAGACAAAAGGAACAAAACCAACACGCAGCCGAGTCAGAAGGCAACTCATGTAAATATTGGCCAAAACTATTTACGAAACTATTAGCTGCAGTTATGGGCAAGACTAATTGTGACGGTCGGGGCAGGGCGGGATTTCATGAGTTTACGATGCGGGATAAGCCGCAGATAAAGGGGCATTAAAAGGGGAAGAGTTTCCTAAGGATTGCATAATGCCAACATATTCTAATGACACTGAAATTACGGAGATTCTTTCAGGCGCTACTTTTAAGTTTATTAACCGTGAAGAAAAGAGTCTGAGTTCTAAGGGAATAGTAAAAGCCAAGTCTTTGATTTAAGGATATTGCCAGTTGAAAGGGTTTTATATATCATATATAGCATTTTAACTAAGAAAACTAAAATCAGAAAATCGACTTTAAGAACACGCATTCAAGTATAAAATCAAGTTTATGAAAGCTTATAGGACCTTACCCTCATGGTAAATCTCTTCTTAAAAACCTGTAAAATGTTCACCTTTACCTTTTCAGTCCACAAATTTTCTATAAATTTAAATAAAGCTGTGTCCTTAAAGCGGTTCTATCCCGGCTTTCGGCAAGTTTCTGACTGAAAGGCCATTTGTCCTTGGTATCAGCAGAGCTGCTACTAAACCAAATCTAGGTTGACTTATATACTTCCGTTTCCGGCAGCGAACATACGCTCCAACTCGGCCCGGATCCCCAACAGCCGGCTCTGTTCGGGGGGATTTTTTATGGCTGACTTTCGGGGACGAGGCACTGGGAAGCGGAGTGTGTACTTGGCGCAGAAACAGAATTTTATGCAAATATCCTAATCAAATTCACATTTTGAAGTTCAACTGTTTTATCCAAAAGTTTTACCTACCCAAAGAGCCGGGAGCAAAGAGCCAGGAGCTGAGTGCCAAAGCCGGCAGCGTCGTCCTCGTTGTCGACGCGTGTGGCAGACGCAGACGCAGGCGAGACTCGGAGCTAGGACGATGCCACCCATTTTTAATTTATTTCCACTTTTCCACTTATAAAAAAGGGAGCATCCACACCTCTCAAAGACCGGGCCCGCCCACACCTTCATCCGCAGCCCGTATCCGGTGCGTGCGTCCGGCGGAGTTTGTCGGGGTTTGGGGTTGGTGTTATCGGGTGCCAGTTCGTTTTTTATTTGCACTTAAAAAAAGGCAACAGCTTTAAACATTTTATAAAGTTAAAAATTTAATAATAGAATTATAGTTAAGTAAGTAAAGTTTTGATATGTAAAATAGTTAAATTGTTTGATAAATAATTACAAAGAAATCTTTTGGGTACACATCATTTTCTTGAGTGTAATCATATCCTCATTCGCCTGATCCGACATCCCAACGGCGGTGGTTGTCGCCCATATTTTCACTTATCAAAACGCCACCCTATTAACCGCCCACCGCAAACTTAAATCTGCATGTCGAAAGCGATTAAGCAGTTGCCGCAGCTTCTACTTCGCTGCAAATTAAAACAAAGAAGCGGCTCCTGGCACAAAAAAAAGGATAAAAATTAGTCACTGCGGTGACAGTAATTCTGTAATTCAGGCGAGGGCCTCCACACACTCCGCCTTACTGTGCCCCTCGGGCCATGCCCTGGCCCCAACCCCCTGCAGGGAATTAGCTGCGCCACTCGGCAACAACTGTGCAACATTCGTGGCATCCTCGCCGCCGCCGGGTGATTAATTGCAATTTAAACGGTTTCAATTAAGGCAATGCGCATCCTTCGCATCCAGTGCACCGAGCCTGGCTAACATTTTCGGATCTGCTCTTTTTTCCACCTTTGTTTCATCTCTCCCTTATTGATGGAATCGATGCCAGTGACTGACACATGTTCCAACCGGCCGGATTTGCTCGACATTTGAATGAATTTAAGAACTCAAATAGGAAACGTTTCTACACTTTCTTAAGTTACATTTTCACGGATTCACTTTACACCTGCCGTGCGGATATAATTGTATAAATTGTGTGCTTAGGAATATATTCGGTTTAAATTTATAAATAACATTAAACAGTTGAGAAGAATATACCAAAAAGATATTTATATATATAGAAATACAGCAGAAAAGCTGATAAATATTCATTTAATATATATACCTCTTATTTCGTATAGATTTCTTAATCCAAGTGTCACTTATATAGTTTTTGAACAGAAATAAATCGCTTAAATTATACAGCGTTTCCTGTGGGAGACCAGATAATCGTTCCAATCATTTCATAATCGTTCCATCAATTCAAAGCAACTGCCCTGAAATATGTCCCAGCTCAATTGACTTACACCCCCAGAGTGATATATGTCCGTATGTCCAGGATATGCATAAATAAGCCAGTAACGAATGTTTCTATATATCGTACGTACGAAAATACATACGTTTTACGTATGACTGGAGGAACTATGTGACATTTAGCATATGTCGCCACCTGGGTGTAATGCCCCAGCTACACATGCATCTGACACGACCCACGTAAGGCCCAGGGTCGGGAGAAGAGGCCTCCCCTCCGAAGAACGGCTGGGATCGGTGGAAAACTTTGACGGGTGGCAAGACAAAATGCAAAACTTTGGCCAAAACGGAGTTGCTTAGGCAAATTCGTATGTGAAACATTTGGCAGCAGGCGATTTATTTAATGTCTTTGCCATAGAACAAGGACCTTAAGCGGCAAGGGGTGTCGAGTGGCAGGCAGATGCATGTTCCAGTGATTTAAATGATTTATGTCTCAAGACTTTGACTCGAGGGTTAATATCGGCGGAGGACATAGCAAAGAGCAAGCCAAACGGCAGCAGCCACATCCATAAGAGCAGCCTGAACACAACAGCAACATCTACAAGAACAACATACTTAAGGGGACATATTAAGCTACACAGATAAAAATAATCTCTATAAATCCTATTCAAAAATTTCAAAGACTCACAAGTTTTGTAATTAAAAAGTATTTCCAATATAAAGTAGAACATATAACTTAATAAAATATTTTAATTTATTTTTAAAAGCAGGATTAACCTAATAGCAAATAGATTTATGTTTTTTTGTACTTTCCGAAATATTGAAAAAAATATTATTCCAAGTGTGCGTGAAAGGAAAACATGCGTATTTTTCCAGCCGAAGCAATCCAACCTGCTCACTGCCCCATAACTCATTTCAAAAAGGCGGCGCTTGTGGCAAATTGAAGGCTACACCAGCAGCAGCTCCACCTGAAACTCCAACTCCACCAGAGACTCCAATACCACAGCTGCAGTTCAAGTTGAACGCAAGCGAACACCGTTGAAATTCAATTATCGGGCAGAGGCATCACGCATACGCCATGTTGTCGGGGACCAGCACGGTGCGGACCCGCAATTAAAGCCACTGCCGTCGGAGCCGTTAATTAATTTGCATTTGCGACAGGCCAGAAAGCATAGACGCATATACAAAGGTAGAAGCACAGTGGCAGCAAATAAACTAAACAGAAACTAAAACTTGTTGATTAGCCAACACAAGTGGAAGCTAAAAGAAAAAAGGTTTATTAGAAACTAGTTAAAAGGTAGAACACTTAAAAAGCAAACTCCTTTACAAATAATTTAATGCAAATTAAAGCCGTTTTCATAAGGTGCGTGCACGATTAAGAACAAATCAGATATGCTCCAAATCTTGAAGAGTAGAAATCGCTTGACCATTGCCAATTAACCAATTTGCGCTAGTCAGCAACAAAGTTGCTCGGCCATTTTATCGACCGAAGATTTATAGCATTTTTAAATTGTTTTTTGTTGTTGCGGCTCGTGTAAATTAAGTGGTTTGTGTTGAAAGCTTTGAAATTTGCAAAATGTAAATAAGTTGAGTTAATTGGCGAGAAACTATTAAAAAGAGGAATGGGAGTATGGAATAACAATCAAGGAAGTATTTAGTTAACTTAAGTCTGGTTTCATGTAACACATAAAGACAATAACGTCTAGACGTTTTTTATTCCAAGTTTATTATTGTTATTTAAGTTTTATGTTTATATTTAGGTATCTGAAACCTATTTTTACTTTTTATTTTTCTATTTTCTCTATAATTGGATGAATCGAATTCCTCAACTGGTGACCACTGGCTATTAACCCCACCTTCTCCATGGGGTTCTCCATCTTATTCTCGGTCTCTCATCCTATTTTCTAGCATGCTCGCAGACTTTTCGCGTTTTCCTTTTGGCATGCCGGAAGTGACTTTTGCTTTTTCCCTTTTTCCAATTTTTTTTTTTTTTCACAATGAATATAATTTTTTGCCGCCGGTTGTTGTTGTTCTTAGATTTGTTGTAGCTGCTGCTGTTCGTGTTTAAAATAAGCAAAACTTGCGAAGCGATAAAAATGCCGCTTCAAGAAGTGGAAAAAGAAAACGACGATGATGAAGGAGAGAACCCAGAACAGGAAAAATGGCAAGAGAAGAAAAAAAAGTGAAGTTGAGCTTGGCGTGTAAACGGTTTTTATTTTATTCTTTTTTTCTGTAATTTTTCCTTTTTTTTTTGCCGCCCCGCGGTACAATGTACCTTGTGATGTGGCCAGCAGACTGGGTGGCCGACAGCCCACAGATCTCAGATCTCGGAACCAACAGCTCCTCCCAGAAAGTAATCCCCTTCTCCAGAAGTGACGCGGCCACTCTGAAGTTGGCTAAGGGCGATTCAGTTGCGAGACAAATGGAAATGAAGCGTTTATTCAGCTTTATTGCGGCGATAAGAAAAAATGAGGCATTATTTCGTTGTTTCAAGCGGAGTTTCATCTCGGGCTTCTGCGCTTTTTCCAGTCACTTGCACGCCCCGCTCCCCTCGGACCTGTATTATTTATACGTATTTGCGAGTTTTCCATTTGCGCCTCAAGGCGGTGACCACAGGTCGGGTTTTCCTGCCCAGGGAATGCGGCAATTTCCTTGGGCGTCTCCGGTTCGGCTTTTCTGGTGGTTGACCAGCCGTGAGTTGGCGGTTTCCTTATCCGTCCGTTCGGGGAATCTACATCCTCGCGGGGGTGGCATCCAAGAGCCGGAATTACTTGCATCTAAATGTGACTCAAATCGAGTGGAATGAATACTGAGAATATTATTTTTTAAGCTTCCGATTAGGGATGGAAGTTATACAAACAAATTTTAAGTCCATCCAAAGATATAAGAGAAATATTTTCAACAAGAAACTTAATTTAACATCTATTTTAAATGAACATTACCACTGCAATTCTAGTGCAAAGGATCAAACCCTACTCCCCAAGCCACATAGTCTCACAGTAATTTCCATTTATCATAGATCTTCGCATTATCCCCCTTTTGAAGCCCATCAGCCCTCGAACAAACCCAATTATAATCCGACTACTGTGAATTTTGTTTTGGTTTCGATTTCCAATAACTCATCAGCAATAAACCGTGAAAACGAACAGTAGCCAGATCAATCAAAGGCCAGAACTCCGCTCCGTTGGGCCAAGATCGCGATCGAACACACGTTCAGGTAAATTCCGGGGAATATATGGCGATCCGGTGGGCAGAGTGGCGTGAAACCAATGCGATCAAACAATGAGACTCCATTGCCAGCGCCAAATTCAAAAGCGCCCAGAGCCGCGCATCATTAATTATGCTCAGGCATTGCCTAACAACAAGTACGGCAACAAAAGTGGCAACAAAAGTGGCAGCCAAGGCAGCAACAACAGCAACAACGGAGGCAGAAGATCATCGGACAACAAAAGCTGTCAGCACACGCTGATCTGTCAAATGCGGCAACCGAAAAGAAATGCCGGAGACATCGTCAGTCAGGCAGTCCAGTCCAGTCAGGTATTCAGCCCCCGATTTGGCCGTCGGCACTGCCACTTGGCTCTTGGCAGCGCGACGCTTTTGTTGCAACTCCAACAGAAATATTGATTAATCATAAGGAAACCAGTGAAATATTTTGTTAAGAAGTCGGCCATTGCTAAAGGTGCTGCTGCTTTTGCTTCTATTGCTCTAGAATTCACGCTAGAGATGATAACGTGCTCGGGATGTTGAGATTCCTAAATAATTGATTAAAAAAAGTTTTTTATATTTGGTATATATTTTCCCATGCTAATTTTAATTAAAATCTAATCTTGAAAATTAATTTTGATTCATAACTAATTTTGAAAATTAAAATTTGAGCATAACAGAGATTCAAACTATTGTGTAGGAACTCTTAAAATTCTAAAATATATATAGATTTCAAATTTATATTTCTAATTTTATCACATTAAAGAAAGCTTGTAAAAATTTTTTATGTTTAAATTAAGTTAACTTTAATCGTTTTAGATCATTTCCAGTATTTGCACATAAAAATTCTTGTCAACCAAGCTCCTACATTATACTATTGAATTTTAAATTCTTCTTATTTATTTCTATTATTGTGATAGCTTTTTATATAAAAAAGACGTACCTATAAAAATTGTGACTGGAAATAATATTCACTGAATACCAAGTCAAAAAAATATAGGTTTTTTTCAGAGTATTTTCAACACCATTCATGATCCGTGAATGCTCTTAAAAACCCATGGAAAATGTATAATCACTCACCCATCTCTAACAGGCATCATTCATTTTCATTCATGGTGAAGTGAATCTGGGTTGTTTGTTGGCTTCAGGAGGTGTCGACTTCAAACGATCGTAAGCTGATTTTTGGCCTTCAGCTTTGCTTTGGAATTTGTCTTTGTCGGGTCCGAATGGGGAATGTGAGTAGTGTTCGGAGGGGTCTTACAATTTACTCGTTAAATAATTTTTCATGCAACTGAGACCCAGGGGACTAATCACTCTCGTTTCTACGTTTCTCGGCTGGCGGCACGCTTTCTTGTCCATTGTTTGCGAAAACCAAGAGAGCTTTCCGGGGGCCTTGGCCGTGGCCATTGTGTGAAGTGCAGCTTCTGTCTGTGGATCCCCGCGGAGATCGGGTGGAACTAAGTATTGTCTTGCCAAATGGAAGTCCCGAGCCTGAATAGGCTTTTTCCAGTGTAATCGCATTCGAGCCGAGCTCTGGTTTAGATTTGGTGAATTACGAAAATCAATTTCCAGTGGGGGAAACTCTTAAATCGACATTAATTTTCCATTGACTGAGATGAGGCTTTAAGCAGTTTTTTTCTCTCTCCCATTTTTAATTCGCTTTCAATCTGGCAGACATGCAAAAACATAATCCACCCCACCCCACACACTCGCCACCCCACGGAAATGTAAATTTTCCACACGAGAGCGAGCGGGACGGAGCGCTGGAAAAAAGTTTCCCTCGCTGATTTTGATTGACAGCTCTTAGCATCCCTGATGGATTTCATATTTCGAGCCCGGCCGAAGAAGAGGAAGCTGTGACAGGAGCGCTGAGCAGGAGCAGAGCGGCGCACCAGGCCAAAATGACAGCCACCAGGGATGTGGGATGGGGATCTGGAGCACTGGAGAGAGAGAGAGAAGGAACTGGGGGTGTGGTAACCTGGCTTAAGCGCTGGGAAAAGGAAAAAGTTTCAGGCAAGCAGCTTTCATTTTTCCATGGCAACCGAGAAATATCTTTTCATTTTTTCCACTCTGGCGCTCTCTCTCTGTCTAACTTTTATATTCAAAGACCACACAATGCCTGTATATATAAAACAAATATCGTAAATATTTACAAACCGCTGGGCCATGTTGAAAGTTTTTCAATTTGAACCGCTTTAAAGTATTTAACTTGCTTCCCCCTTGCTTTTCCCAGGGTGCCATCTTTCATCTATGTCATTCAATTTGAAAAAAATAGAAATTGCGAGAGAAAATCTGTATAAATCATTCGAGGAAAATAACAAAACAAACATAAAACATTTTTAAAGAGCCTGGAAATTTTCTTCATTGTTTTCAATTCCAATTTTCTTTTACTTGCTATTTCTGCCTAATGACATTTTGATAAGAGTTACGAAAATAAGAGAAAATCGTCTGAATACGTGTCAGCAAAAACAATATAAATGTTTAAATTTAAATTGAATGATTTTCCCAGTTCTGTTATTTATTGAATTTATTTCTGGTCACTTTATGACGAATTGACAGAGCTTTACGATTTTTTTAATATTATTTTCACTGCGCAAAATATTATTATATTGTTGTTCAAACATTCTCAGTCAAATTTCCAAGTATAGCTCTCGCTTAGTTAAATATTTTTCTACGGTTTTCTCAATAATATTAATATGTTTGTCGACTTAAATTTAAAAAACTATTATTCAACATTATAGAAATTATGAAAAGGCTACCCATTTTTCTATTAGCAAGTGAAGTCAACCTAAAGAGCTAAAAATTGTCTGATCTCAGCGCTATCATTTCCCATCGTGGACAAAAATATATATTCTCTAAAATATGGAAACATTCAGGCCTGCTCCGGTTCTCGAAATTGGTTTTCGATTTCGATTTGGCTAAAAGCTTTCGATTTCGATTTTAGATGCTCCGGTTCTCGAGTACTTTTTGGTATCGTTTTGTTATCGGAATGTTTAATATTTTTTGTTGCTTAAAAAGCTGGCGATGTTGGTTTAAATTGTTGGCANGCTTTCTAAGCAACAAAACATATTAAACATTCCGATAACAAAACGATACCAAAAAGTACTCGAGAACCGGAGCAGCTAAAATCGAAATCGAAAGCTTTTGGCCAAATCGAAATCGAAAACCAATTTCGAGAACCGGAGCAGGCCTGAGTATAAATTAAAAATAAAAAAATCAGAACAATAACAAGAATAATAGTTATAATGCTATACATTAACCTTTTTGTTAACTATTAATATAACCCAAAACAAAACAAACAGGCCCGCTCCGGTTCTCGAAATTGGTTTTCGATTTCGATTTGGCCAAAAGCATTCGATTTCGATTTTAGATGCTCCGGTTCTCGAATACTTTTTGGTATCGTTTTGTTATCGGAATGTTTAATATTTTTTGTTGCTTAAAAAGCTGGCGATGTTGGTTTAAATTGTTGGCAAAATGCTAAAAAGTGTTTCAGCTGTTAAATTATTTGTTGGAGGAGCCAAATAAGGGCGGCAATTGCTTATTTAATTTATTTATTTACATGAAGATGCTGCCAGCTTGCATGCAGTTTCATTTCCAGTTGTCTCAATTAAATTTGAACAGCTCTTTTATCATTAACTTTATAAAATTAGCTAGATTTATTAAATAAAACATTATTGAACCTTCATTGTACAATATATTTGCTAAGGTTTGCATTTTATAAGTATTTATAGCTGAGTGTTTCTTAGCGACTTGTTCTGCCAACTGTCTGGCAACCTTAGCAACCAAATCGAAATGCCTTGTTGCCGACGGCAAAATTTGTGTTGTCAAATCTGAGGTGGGGTCAGAAATAAATTTTTTATAAAATAACTACGTGCCAGAATGATCTTGTGGTGATGTGGAATAAACATCAATAGACCACTGAGCATACTATTTTTTTCCCTTAGCAAATAACATCTGATTTGATAAGAAAAAAGGCATTTACTTTTCATTTCGGCCAGATAAAGGTGCCCGTTTTGCAAATCGAAACCGGCTTACGATTTCGAGAACCGAAGCACCAATTCCCGTTTTCAAAATCGAAATCGCAAGAGCTTTTCGAT
>VNJS01000566.1:0-11534 GCA_008042575.1 Drosophila watanabei
AAAAACTGGCTGGTTAAGAGAAAGACCCCTTTTTCCTACCTAGGGTCCCTACTGGAGCTCCAAAAGAAACCACAAGGGTGAGTCAGATTATCAATTTTAAGCTTCAACTTCTTTTTAATTCTTCTGTTAAATTTACAGCACCTGTGTTGCACCAATCCCGGACCCGACTCCGGAAACGCGGAGAACAAAACACAAAGGAACTGAGGACAAGCAAGTAAGTACCAAAAGAAAAGGAATTGTGTAGCAATTATTTAATTCTAAATTTTCAGCAGGATTCGGCGCTAACTGGAGCGCGGGAAGAAGCTTCTGCTCCACGGCCACGGCTCGAGAGGCCGACAAACGCCTACAAATCGCTGCCGGTCTCGGACGGCGCTGCTCGGAACGGACTCACCGGATCCGGATGGCCCAAAAATGGATTTTGGTTGATGCGGCGACTTCAGCGGTGGCTCGGTGGCTCGGCGGCGAAGTGGACACTGCTGTGTGACGTCTGGCCGGCGGCCTGTTGGCACTGGCTCTAGCGGATGTTCGCTCTCTCCAGGCACCTCCACAACGGCAGTTGCCGGCGGCAGGTAACAATTGCACAGTAAGCACCAGAAAAGAAAAAATAAATTCCGTGGCCAGTGAGTATGTCACGGCCACGCTGCAAGACAAATTCCTTTGTTTTATTAATTTTTCTCCACTTGTAATTTTCCCGCACTCACGTTTTCTAATTTTCTTTCCACTACTAACAAAACTAACAAACACTTGTTGCTACCGTTTTGCATGCATGCTCCTACTGTCATCTTTTTCTTCCCCTACACCGCCCTATATAGCCTCGGTCCGTCTCCCGAGTTCCGACTTAGGAACCGTTTCCTCAGTGCAACGGCCGAGGCCAAGGGTAAAAAGCCCTTTCTCTTAAGTCCCTACCCGTTACATCCTACCGTTTCGCTCATTTAAATCCCCTCCCCCTGGTCCTACCGATCCTAACCCCTATCGATATATCGATAGTCCTCCAGCCCATTCCGACTAGAAATGCAACAATTTCTACATGAAAAAAATGTAGCTTACCTCCACATTAACCGATCGTTTGTATGGCAGCTATATGATATAGTCGTCCGATTCTTATGAAATTTACAAATATGAAATACTAGTATCTGAACAAATGATGTTGAAAACTGACAAAGTTATAATTTTTTTTTTTTAATTTTTCCGACTGTTCCTATGGCAGCTATATGATATAGAAGTCCGATTTTTATAAAATTAAATCCAAATATCTGAATTAATATATAAAGCTTATAACCGAAAGTTGATCAAGATATGTTTAAAACAGTCAAGTTATAATTTTTTTCTCCAAATTTACGGATTGTTTGTATGGCAGCTATATGATATAGTTGACCGATCCGGCTCGTTCCGACATATATACGAGTGAGAGTATATAGAAGACTACAAAGATCTACAAAGTATTATTCAGATAGCTTTAAAACTGAGGGACTAGTTTGCGTAGAAACGGACAGACGGACAAGGCTAGATCGACTCGGCTGTTGATGCTGATCAAGAATATTATGCTTTATAGGGTCGGAGATGACTCCTTCACTGCGTTGCAAACTTCTGACTTAAATTATAATACCCTGCAAGGGTATAAAAATAACCAAATAAATGGTTATTTTTTTAAATTATTCAGGCCTGCTCCGGTTCTCGAAATCGAAATGCTCTTGCGATTTCGATTATGAAAACGGGAATTGGTGCTTCGGTTCTCGAAATCGTAAGCCGGTTTCGATTTGCAAAACGGGCACCTTTATCTGGCCGAAATGAAAAGTAAATGCCTTTTTTCTTATCAAATCAGATGTTATTTGCTAAGGGAAAAAAATAGTATGCTCAGTGGTCTATTGATGTTTATTCCACATCACCACAAGATCATTCTGGCACGTAGTTATTGTATAAAAAATTTATTTCTGACCCCACCTCAAATTTGACAACACAAATTTTGCCGTCGGCAACAATTTAAACCAACAACGCCAGCTTTTCAAGCAACAAAAAATATTAAACATTCCGATAACAATACGATACCAAAAAGTACTCGAGAACCGGAGCAGCTAAAATCGAAATCGAAAGCTTTTGGCCAAATCGAAATCGAAAACCAATTTCGAGAACCGGAGCAGGCCTGATTATTCTGTTTTTCTGGATCATTTGTTTTTAGCTCAAAACTCAACACAGCGCTTTGCTGCAACATGTTCGATCGAGCTACGCGCACAGCACAAACGATCTCGTTGAATTGGCTTGATTGTTCTGCTTGCTGATTCAAACTGATTGGTTCGTACCGGTACACAGTGGGCCTCGCTAGCGGCATTTAATTAATAACTTAAAAACTAAAATAGATATCTTCAATCGGATTTTTTCACTCCTCAGGAAAAAATTATACAATTTTTTAAAAATAAAAAATTTTTTTTTATAATATTTTCAATAAAAAAAATTATTTTAATTAACATTTTGTTTTTAATTTTATATTTTTTCTTTTAAATATTCCATATATAAAAATTATCTAGAAAAGGATAAACATTTAATTCAAAAACATTTTTTTTTTTAATTAACACTTTGAGTTTAAGTTTATAATTTTTAATTTTTTTAACTTTACCAAGCATATTCCAAATAAGAAATTACCTAGAATCAGAAAAAATAGTATGTGTACTTGGTCTTTCCCACATCTACAAATAGCGCCAGTGCTTTTTCATCAGAAAATTTTGAAGGTAGACACTGAGGGGTAGACATAGATTTTATTATCTTACCGCTAAACTCTTCATCGGCGTTTGGCATTGACACCACCTATATATTCATATTCAGATATGCCGGAGAATTTGTTGACTTGCGTTATCTTGCAACAAACCGAAATATCTTTTTCTAGACGTCCAATACTAGCGGCGTATCTAGCCATTTCTTGTATTTGTTTTCGAAAAAGGCCTTATTTCTTACACACTCTTTCCACTTTACTATAAGCCTACTAGTTTTTTTGCCAATCTCGCACTGCTCCTTCAGAGAATAACTATGGTTTTTAAGAAAAGTATCCATGGCTAAAAACTTCTTGGTTGGGATCTCTTCTGCGTGCTATACTAAGAAAATACTCAGTTTTTCTACTGACATTGTTGCTAAAAAGTGGCATAGTTTAAAGGTTAGCAAGAAGTAGCAGTTCATTTTATACATTTTGGACGCACAATGATTCACACTTTCGGCTAGTATAAGATTTAGACTGAATCCGATTGAATGTAGTTAGTTATACTCCACGAACGACAGGTGTACGCTAACTAGGTCTTCTTGTTAATAGACTTAATTACCACTATGTTTTTAAGCTACACATCTAAACACTGGTCACAAAAAATGATTATTTATGTAATACATACATTGAAATTAATAAAATCGAAAACTTTAAATAAATAACGTGAAAATTGTAAATTTTCTACGAACTTGAATTTATACGCACAAAAACGAAAAAATGTTGTAAACCTCTTTGCTAAGTCATATGGTGTGTTTGACAGTTCATAGCTGATGATCAGCTGATCGTAGAACTTTAAAAAAACCGTTAAAAATCTAGTTAAAGCACCTATTATCGACTTACGAAATAAAATAAACGCTTTATCAAATTAATAATTTTTAATTAAATGCCGCTAGCCAGATCAAATCGCCCACTGTGCGGTATGATGATCGGAACTATTTGGTTGGAAAAAGAACGATCAACCGAATGATCCATAATCGCCCAGGCTTCGATCATGTTGCACCTGATTTTATTTTAGTATTTGCAAAATAGCAAAGGGGATCCGCGGTAGCGCGTACTGGGTCTGGCTCGTGGCACTCATTGTTTACGGGACGTTTCTACACGTTAAAGGCTATGCATCTGACAGTTGGAGTCACAACCGGCACTCGCCGAAAAGGGCGTCACCCTGGATTGCAAGTTCCGTCGTCAGCATTCGCTGTCGGCCCAAGCTATGCGGCCGGCTGAGCCTGGCCCAGGACAAGTTTTCTGGATGTAAAAATATTTGTATATACATGGGGGCATCTGTGTCCCAATGGGTATAGAATATAATTAATTAAAATTCATTTCGATATTTTGGATTTTTCTTGTATTTTTAATTTTCCTCTTGAGTGTAATTTTCTCAATGTAATTTTCTTCAGTATTATTTTCTCGGGACAGATGCACTGCGCTTATTTCTATGGTTTTTATTATACAAATTTTACAAAATTTTCTCTGAGACATGTTTCATTGGTGTGGAGACCTGTCCGAGTGGAGAGTACAGATGAGATTGAGAGCGACGCGCTCTCCCATAAAGTGTAGACTTGTAGACATAGAGAGAATAAGTTAGTTCACTAAGAAACGTTGAGCAAGTCAGAATAAAACGTGGACGCTCGTAAAGAGCTATTGTGCGAAAGCAAATAAATAAATTATTGTTTTATTTTACTATCGATTTGCAGCGTTATTACACTGGCGACGAGTACAAAAAAAACAAACATTAACAATATATATAGTGCATTAGAAATTGAAAACCAACATTAACCACAGGAGTCCCAAAATCACGCGTGCAAAGTGAACGAAAAGCACCGCCTCGAGGGTTCTAAGAAATTTGAACACAAAGAGGAGAACGAAAAGAAAAGTGTGAGTAAAATAAAAGGTGTACAGTGTCAACCGATTAAATTCCGGTTGCTTTACGACCAGAACCTATTTCAAAGGAAATAGAAGAACGAAATAAAAGTGTTAATTTCGTAAAAGACAATCTGTTCTTAAGGAATGAAATTGAAAACAATGACAGAGTCAGCCGACTAATTTAAATTTCATTTCAGATGAATATAATCATGACCGATCTCAAACCATTCCTGTGCCGGTCGATGGACAAAGCACTATGGCGGACAGAATGGGAGGCGTGGTTGCGCGCATTTAATATATACATAGACGTGGAGGAGATCACCTCCGTCTATAAGAAGCGGAACAAACTCCTACATCTTGGCGGCCCCCAGTTTCAAGCTGTGGTGTACAGCCTTCCAGGCGCCTTAGTCCCATTTGACGAGCAGGAAAAGAACGATGTATTCACACCCCTCATCACCAAGCTGAACGAACATTTTTCGCCGCAGCGGAACTCTGCTTATTTCTTCAGAGCCATGATGCCGCTGGAGGGAGAAGTCTTGGCCGAGTTTCTTATGAGGCTGCGCAGCCAAATGGCCAAATGTTCATTCGGGCAAACTAAAGAACAAATCGAGGAAATTTGTTTAAAGGACAAAATCATCGATGCGTGGGCCCCTCTAGATTTTAAGAAAAAATTATTGGAAAAGGAATCCACATTGGAGGAGGTGATACAGACCTGTAATATCGACGAACAGGTAAACAGACGGACGCAGTCTATGGCTCCCCAGGACAAGTTTACCGGCATTAACAAAATAGTGCAGCGGGGTATGGGCCCCGAGGGCGATAGATGCGGAAGTCAAGGACACCGAAAAAATAGTTCGAACTGCCCGGCCAGGAAAATGAAATGTCGAAAATGCGATAAAATTGGCCATTTCGCTAAGAAAAGTCGCTCTCGCACCTGGAAGTCAAATAACATTAACAATGAGCCATATAAGAGACGAAGACGAAACGACGACTCGACAATAAACGCTATATCTGGTGATATGGAAGTTGAGACAAATAGCTCCGGAGATACCTGTTCATTTCGAGTAGGAAATGAATTTAAAGTATTACAAGAGGTGGAAATACCATGCAAAGTTGGTGGCGATACAGTCGTCATGGTCATCGACTCAGGCTCAAAGTACAATTTGATAAGCCAATCAGATTGGCAGAAACTGTGTGAAGCAAGGGCGACAATGTTTAACTCTCGGGTGGACTCTGCAAGTCAGTTTCGTGCTTATGCATCCGATCGCCTACTCAAAGTATTACAGGTTTTTGAAGCCCCAATCTCTGTACAAAACAACCCAGAATTGATTGCTACGTTTTACGTGATCGAAAAGGGTAAACAATCACTTTTGGGGCGCGAACTCAACGTTATAAAACTTGGATTAGACGTAAATCGAGTTGACAGGGTTGTTCCATTTCCCAAATAGCACAACGTGGTAGTTAAACTCTCCGTTGACCGGTCAGTAATCTCGGTACAACAACCCATGAGACGAGTAACAACAGCATTGAAGAATAAGATCACAGAAAAGCTTGAGGAGGCGTTAAGCCTGGATATCATTGAACCCGTGTTGGGCCCAAGTCCTTGGATTTCTCCAGTGGTTATTGCATTCAAAGATGATGGGGACACTCGGGTATGCCTAGATATGCGACGGGCAAACACGGCCATACTGCGTGAAAATTATCCGCTACCAACCTTCGACACGTTCATGACCAAAGAGGGGCCAAATATTTTTCACGGCTGGACTTGAAAAACGCATACCATCAATTGAAACTGGACGAGTAGTCCAGAAATCACCACATTTATTACACACCGTGGCCTATACCGCTACAAGCGTTTGATGTTTGGGGTGAACTCAGCTCCAGAAATTTTTCAAAGAATAATGGAAGAATTGTTGTCACCCTGTCCAAACTCTTTAAACTACATTGATGATGTCATCATATTTGGGAATAACTTGGAGTAGCACGATAAGTCACTGGAATTTGTCAAAAGCATGTTTCGAGCCAACAACGTGTTCCTAAATGACAAGAAATGCGTGATGAGAACTCTGAGATTAAAATTTTTGGGCCACATTGTGTCGGACAAGGGCATTGAAGTCGACCCAGAGAAAGCCAAGGTTATCACAAATTTCAGAGCTCCCAAAAATAATAAAAAATTACGCAGTTTCCTAGGCTTGGTCACATACATTGGAAAATTCGTAGTTGAGCCATGAGATATTCGTTTGGGGAGACGAGCAAGATGAGGCATTCAAGAAATTGAAGTCTAAAATTGCCACAGTACCGATGTTGTCATACTTTAATTTAAACGACAAGACGTGCCAATTGCAGACGCCAGCCCGGTAGCGTTAGGGGCTGAATTGCTACTGTAGTATGCACATATATCGAATACTTACTGTACTTAACGGGTACACACTGTAACACTTAGTTGCAATGTTTATTCAAGGTCTCGGTCATAAACCCCAAGTAGACGAAATATGAACTACTCACTTATGTGTGTATTGGCCCGCACCCAAAGAGTGCAAGTGTCAGCATAAATGCTACACGAGCGGACCACATGTATATATGTGCATATACCTCCGCGCTCAGTCCGATCGAGCATAGCTATGTATTTAAGAATATTTAAGAATATATATACGACTCTCCGCTGCCGCTGTTGGCAGCGCAGCTAAGGGACTTAGACTTCCTTAGCTTTAAATTCATATTGATTAAGACACAGACGAATGTGAGTTCGGAGCGACAACAAAGTTTGCTCCGACGAGAAACTACAAGATTTGAACAAATTAATAAAGAATTATTAAAAATTATAAAACTACTACGGAGTAATCATTTGGGACAATACTGGAAGGACAACCTTATTACACTACAGTGCTACATATATTCCGTGTGGTATCGACCTCTATACCACTTACCATATCACAAGTTTCGGAATCGATGAAGAAATACTCGATGCGATGATATGCCTTAATAAAAACTCATGGAATCTGAATGTCAAGTCCATATTATCCATTCCGATTGGAGCTTTCAGTTGTGGGAAACATTCTACTACGAGGTACTAAACTGGTGATACCACAAAAGCTTCGAGAGGCGGTCTTGAGATACAGAGCAGAAATGCCATCGATTCCGGCTCCGATGGAAAGGTGTCCGTTTCCAACGGAACCGTGGAGATGTGTTGCGACAGACTTTTTGGGTCCTTTACCAAATGGCGATAATGTACTCGTGTTAATTGACTACTACTCAAGATATATGGAGTTTAAGTTAATCAAATCAATCACTTCCAAAACCATAAACGAACAAATGGAAAGATTTTAGCAAGGCTTGGGTTTCCGGAAACGCTAACAGCTGATAATGGAAGACAATTCATAAGCACTGAGTTTAAAGATTTTTGCGCTAACAATGGTATCAAGGTTTTGCTAACACCACCGTACTGGCCCCAGGCTAATGGAGATGTCGAGAACATGAACAAATCGTTAGTAAAGAGTTTGAAAATTGCAAATGCCAACAACGAAAGCTACAAACAAGATGTACAATGTCACCCCACATGGCACCACGGGTACACCACCCACGGAACTGATGTTCAACAGGGTCATTAGAGACAAGATTCCTAGCATACATGATCTCATTGGTGAAACGGTGGATTCTAAAGAAATGGACAGGGACCTTTTGAGCAAACACAAGGGAATAGCGGCAGCAGATACCACCAGGAGGGCAAGAGAGATTGATATCCAAGTCGGAGATAAAGTTCTCTTGAAGAACGTGGTATTTCCACATAAGTTGACACCAACGTCCGACACGACCACTTACGAGGTGACCAATCGAAAAGGAAATGTAGTTGTGATCTCGAGTGGTGGTAAATCGTTGACTAGGAACGTCAGCCATTTGAAGATAGTCAACAAATCCCCACTGACTTCGGCCGAGGTGGAGGGTCGGGATGACAGGTTACCGATTTCTTCACAGCGAACCCAGGAGACACGGGAACTGCAAGGAATTTCAACAGCACCGAAGATCCAAGACGAAGACAAAATTTTGAAACTTCGCCTACAAAAAAAAGAAAGGGTGTGGAGACCTGTCCGAGTGGAGAGTACAGACGAGATTGAGAGCGACGCGCTCTCCCATAAAGTGTAGACTTGTAGACAGAGAGAGATTAAGTTAGTTCACTTAGAAACGTTGAGCAAGTCAGAATAAAACGTGGACGCTCGTAAAGAGCTATTGTGCGAAAGCAAATAAATAAATTGTTGTTTTATTTTACTATCGATTTGCAGCGTTATTACAATTGGCTAGAGTTTGAGGTAAGGTTTTGTGCAAGGTTCAAATTTGGATCGGGGCAAAATTTGAGGTTGAATCTACTCTACGGCGATACCGCATCCAGTCCCGCCGAGATTTTTTATGCACTTGGCCATGTTGCCCGAATCTCCCTGCTGGCCACTCGTTGCGGTTATACTTGCAACACTCACCCGTCTCACTCCGCACACACACACGGGCACACGCCTGCTGCTGGGTGCTCCGCCGCTGGTCCTTGGCCGGCACAAGTCCCTCGCTGTCTCCTTGTCCTCTCTTGCGCTAGCCGTCACTCGACGGCTGGGTTTCCAAGTTTTTCCTTCCTCTTAGATTGGCCGCGTGGCCTGCCGGGCATCTCTTAATCGTCTCACTTTTCCGCGTGCTGGGCTTTCCTTTCTCCTTGGAGTGGCACTCGCCATCTCCCGTGTGCCGACTTCTGCTTCGCAACTCTCCCTTCTCTTAGATTGGCCTGCCGGTGTTTAGGTTCTTGTCTCCCACTTGGATTTTTGCTGCCTTGGTGTGGCACTAGCCATCTCCAGTTTCCTCCAAAAACTCGGCCGCGTTACTTGCCGTCCGATTTTCAAATCCCCTGGTTCTTTTTCCACTGCCAAGTTCTCGTGGCCTCGCTTCGAAACTTCTAGAATTTTGTGCATCGCTTCCTCTCGTTCTTTCTTTAGGGCACGTGCCAATTTTCGGGGGTTACTTGCATGACGTGATCGCGTCCTCTCTCGCTCTCTCCTGCATACTTATTTTGATCATGTGACCGATGCTCGTGGTGAGTTTCGTTGATACGCCTGTGTGTGTGTCCGTGTCCGTTGTGCTTTCGGCTAGCGATGATAGTTCGCGGCGGCTTAGCTTAACTATCGCTTATGGCTCGCAAAGCCTTAAATCTATTTATATTCAACTTAATCTAATATTTCCTAATATTTATGTTATGTTCGCGCCAGAAGGGCGCTTAGTTTCGAGCGGCAGTGTGGGAGCAAGAAATCTCGCTCTAGCTGTGCTAAAGCTTGCGCCCGCTCTCCCGCTTATCGGCCGTTCTCGCTCTCCCCCTGCTTTCCGCCTCTCAAGGGCCTCTCCACCGGCCGCCGCAATGCATTAGAAGTTTTTTGTAAAGTTAGTCTTAAGCACGAATCAAGTGAATAAACAAGTGAATTTATAAAGTGAAACCGACGCCGCCCCGACTTCTGCTTCTTCTTCTGGGACCTTCCAGCTGCACCTGCCATAACAACTAGAAGATCCCATCGGCCGCTGACGACGCCGGCTGACCACATTGGCTCCAGTTCCGCCCACTCCAGCACATGGTCCTTCGAGCAGGATCTATCCAGATCCCCTCCAGCGCCCCCTTCGCGGAAAAATATTAAGATAAGTACGAAAGTTATAAGTGAACTTGTCCGTGGTCGCCATCTTCGCTTTCCAGCGGCGTTAGTCTTTCCGATTCCAATTTAAAGTGAAAGTGAAAAGTGAAAATATATATATATACAGACATACGCCCAGCCGCAGTGAATTTTTCATTTTTATTAAGTGCAAAAGTACTTAGCCTTCTCGGCCCCCTACTTCGTCGCGCTGTGATCCGCTGGTGTCCAAGCGTACACATACATATATATATATATTTCTTTTATTCCTAAATTCAGATTCAATTCACATACACAAGTCCGACACTAAACTGCATTAATTATTCACAAAACAAAAACATACACACATTCTTAAAAAACACACACACAACTTACATAAATTATTTAAAAATAAATAAATAAAAACACACACAATTTATATTAATTATTCTACAGATAAAAAACATCCACAATTTTTTAATTAATTATTCAAAAATACATACACACCGCTTTAATAGACACACACAAATTACATTAATTATTAAATAAAATAATTTTATTAAGTAATTATAATTATATTTTTCCAATAAAACGAAACAAAAAAAAAAAAAAGGAAAACTATTAACCCGTAAACCTATCCAAAAAACCTACCTAAGACACAATAAAATAAACTTGAGAAAAATTCTTTATTAATAAATAAACATAAAAATCAATTAAAACTGCAAAATATATATCATTTTTTCACTCTCCACACACACATACATATATCGGGGCAAGCTTCGCGCTATTCTGTGCCAAGCTAAACATATTCACAAACTTACATACATATTGGCTAGCCCGCGCTATTCTGCGCTGAACGGCAAACTCCACAGCTTCAAAACATACATACATTTCCGAGCGCCTGCCTAAGGGCCCACATACATACATACGTACATTGCAATTTTTCTCCTCTCCTCTTTGCTCATCCAGCGTGCACGAACACCTGCACCATACATTCCCAACGGGCAAAGAACGGCAATACCCTGTCGACTAGAAGATACCCTTCACTAACAATTTAAATAATATTAATTACGTTAACAAAAATATTTTTTTGTTTTTGACAAAAATATTTTTTTTTGTTAGCCGAATAATTTTTAAATTGTTGAAAAACCATTGCAGCCACACGTATTAGCTATTTTCGAGCTTTTTGTTTATTTTTGTTTATTTTTATTTATTTATTTTTTAAATAAAATAACATAAAATAAATATAAACTAAAATTAAGGCAAGAAGATTAAGCTATTTTCGTGGTTGTGTCAGTTGT